>PDGT01000010.1:8110695-8263525 GCA_003671415.1 Megathymus violae
GTGTTTTTAGTTTTTTTAAACCATATTTTATTTGTACGCTAACTTTAGGTTTTGCAAGTAAAGCAACGTTCACATGAAGTTGAATTCTCAGTCAACTTCTGTTACTTGTTCTTTATTACTCAGAGACGATTTATTTTGATCGTAAAAATTGATAAAATAGATTGAATAATAATGATTGAAATACCTTAGTGAGAGTTTTCTGAATATCTGTTTTTTATACTATTGAAAAATAGTTTTAACAATAACTACAAATTATACTTATTAAAATATGAAATGAGCACCTTCAGTGCCACTTCACGTGCGGATGCTCCCTAGGGAGTGCCGCTAGCGCCCCCTTTTCCCTAAAGGGGGTAGCATCAGATAAAGGTTTAGAGGCCATAAGGCCAAAACCAACATCGGGTGGTGTTTAGTGGGTTGGCCCCTAGGTCTTTCGGGAGTCCCACATAACCAGCGCAGCCGGCTGCGCTGGTATGCTATGAGCATTCACCACCTCCCTCCCGCGGAATCCGGAGGGTAGCCCTTTCCCATTTTGTCTGGGCGCAAAAAAAAAAGTGTCATTTTTCAAATAGAAAATAATTAAGCTTAAAATAATAATAATTATTAAGCTTAAAATAATAATAATCATAAATCATAAAATTACTAAAATGTTATATAATTACTATTTTTAATTAAAGTTATATTATGTTATAAGATTACAATTGACTAAATCGTTACTATTTAAGTACATTTTTATTATTTTATTGTAATTTTACAGGGTATGAAAAAAAATTTCTTTATGTGCTGCCTTAAAAACGAAGCTTACCTAAAATGGCGTAAGGTCTCAATAAACCGGAAACAAATAAGAACCTTTGTAGAGTAAACTCTACTCTAAAGTTATACATAAAAATAAAGTAAAACAAATACTTATGTACAGTAATTTTAAATATTTTTTTCCTTGTTTATCATAAAACTTTTGTAAATATACACTTCAACCATGTAACTAGGCAGATATTGGCCATGTCATTGTTGTACTTTTCCTATCTGTACATAGGTTTACTGATAGTAGACTGTTCATAACATCACGTATTTTGTTTTAAAATCACGTAGGTATCTATTTTTAAATACAGAAAAAAATTATAGTTCAAATATTGTTAATGGATTGCAATCAGAAAAATGTGTTAAATTCGCCACAATTGTTTCACTTCATCAAAATGTTTTATTAGGAAAAAGCGGCCCGCTCGCGAATTCGTTAAAGTTGAAAAATTAATTATATGTATTTGCTTGATATTTATCCAATGTCCATTCGGAATAATGTACCTTTGAAGTCGTAAACTATTTTTGAAACATGTACCGTCATTACAGAGATTCCGAATATACACTAATTGATAGAATTCGTAGTCTCTCTTTATTACATTAGTATTAACATAGATTTAAACTTATCGCACATGTTACACACTTTAAACGGATACTCCCAGTTTGGACACAATAAACGAAACGAAAACGAAAGTTGGTCATGGCGATAAATATTAATTTGAACTATAATAAATGGTTAGATTAACCATAGTACTTATCTCCATAACGATATCATCGCTAATAAGGTACAAGATTCATTTATGAGATTACAATAATAATATTCTATCCCCCTCCCCCTCACACCTTCCACGCGAAACTATTCATATGCTTCTACGTTGATGATACTGTTTATCACTTCTTAAAAATATTTACTACCGATATTTCTTTCCTTGTCTTTGTTACACGAAAGTATTTACGACAAATGAAAATTAACACCTAGCAATTGACCACCACGCTATAAATCGATTAATATCGATACATCAGACAGAGCGATAAACTTTAAACCACAGTAGACATAAACCGCAATATGTTATGAATTACCTTTAACCCTTGGAGATGAGCTTCGGAGTTGTGATCTACTCTGGATATGAAGAAGCCCGTTGCGAACTCGCGTCCTCCACGTAAGGAGAAGCCGAAAGCCGGGGCCGCACGCCGCGGCCGTAGCAGTCGCACGACGCGGATGCGACGCTCCACGGCTGCGGGCGATAACTCCGCTCTGGAGCCCGACGTCGTCGTAGACATCGTTGAAGACGAGTACATGGTTCACTGAAAGCACATGGAAGCATTAAAATCAAAGCGTTCATATTAATACCGTTACGCATCCAAGAGAGTATGATATTACATTAATTATTGATATGGATTATTTAGTCACTACGGCATCAAGTATAATGCTCTACATTTGATTGCGTCCTATTTGAAGGGTTCAAGGTGTTAATGTAAATGATACCAAATCATCGGGATCATCAATTGTAATGGGTATTCCACGGGGCTCTATTCTTGGTCCGTTCCTGTTTCTGGTTTATATTAACGATTTGCCGTATTTTATTAGCAAACATTTTACTCTTTGCTAATGCAGATCTGTAATATTTAAGACTGAAACAAATAAATTTAATATTGACGATGTAAACAGTGCTTTGTCCCATGTATCGCATTGGTTTGCCATAAACAATTTGGTTTTAAATGCCAAAAAAACGAAGTGTATAGAGTTTGTGCAGAAGGTAGGCAAAATCCTTAAATTAAATAATGAAACATTGACTATGGAACAATCCAGAGTTTTTTTAGGTGTCACCTTAGTAAGCTTCAGTGGGGCGCCCATATATCGGTTCTCGCACGTAAACTTAGTAAATCTGTTTACGCTAATAAGAAGATAAGAATGATTACTGATGTAGAGATAGCTAGACTTGTTTATTTTTCTTATTTTCATAGTCTTATGTCTTACGGTATCCTAATATGGATCAGCGGAAATTGATTCAATATTCATACTTCAGAAAAGAGCAGTCAAAGCTATATACAGATTAAAGTTACGTGAGTCATTAAGAGAAAAATTTAAAGAGATAGGTGTACTCACCGTAGCCTGTCAGTATATTTATAGTAATTTAGTATTTATTTAAAAAAATTAAATACCTGTAAGCAGAAAATCGATACACACAATCATGAAACAAGAAATAGGCATAATTAGGTTACATCTTCAAAAGGTTCAGCGTTCCTTTATGAAGCTTGGAGTTCTTTTTTACAATAAGATTCTTAAGTTGATACGCGAGTTGCCCATTGGAACTTTTAAGCGACGCATTAAAATACAACTTATAGGCAAAGGATATTATAGTATAGATGAATACATTAATGGCAAGGATGCCAGGAAATAATAGTGTCGAAACCAATTCCGCACAGGTTACAACTTTTGTAATTACCGTGTGTGTTTAAAACATGTGCTGAGGAGTTTCTTTCGCCGTTTCTTCTCCTCATTGTAAAGCACCTTTTTGAAACGGTGTTAGAAGCAAAAAATTACGTTCAAAATGTATTTACAATATACCTATGTATATCATTAAATGATTTTGAATTTGACGTCATTGGACATGGGTCATTTTTAAGGGAAATTTGTGGTGGTGGAACGTGGTGGGTGGGATAGTATATATAGACATGTAAGTCATATATGAATTAATTTTATAAATATATGTGGAGATGTTATATAAACTCTTTAATTCAATTCAGCACTCTTAACTATATGCGTCTGCCTTTTGAAATGAAGGTTTAGGAATTCAGAAATAATTGAGCTGGTGGAACTTAATAATATCTTCAACAAAGACTGGTTTAAGTAGGATAATTATTACAATTTCGGAGACAAATAATATGCTAAAATAACTTTGTTTTTATAGTATCGCTAAGAAATACAAATTTAAGTTTGTTGTCCTAAAATTAATGTCATAACTATATATGTACACCGTACATAATCTAATACACAGCTAGCTTTTTATATTTTAATTAACATGATGTCGTCCCTACTGGGGCGAAGGCATACTGAGTGTTTATGATAAACATATGTATGACTAAAGATATTTATGAAATTCAAGATTCAACACAGATGTTGCATCTTTGAAATATACATCTCGAATTGTTAATATACTAACGATTACTGGAATGAGTACTGCAATTCAAGACATTTAAACGAATATTTATGTATATAAAGTGCACAAGGATCCCTAGTCCTTTAAATTAGCGTCTACGATAATAAGTAAATGTTTAGACACTCACACCCCCTCACTAGGATTCCCTGCGTTGCGGGTGGCATGGACATACACAAATATGACATCACAAACACCCATGACCCGAGAACAAACATTTATCTGTCACATAAATATCTGCCCCAGTCGGATCGAACCCGAGACCCCTCGATCGGCAGGCAGGGTCACTACAAACTGGACTTTCTGTAACACTGGAAAACTAATGGTGAATCAAAGAAAAGAGCAAGTAATATAGAGAGAAGAATAAGAGAGTAATATAACTAGTAATTAAAGCATGTATACTTTATCTACCAATAGTTGCACTGTCATAATTACTAAAATAAATCTACATCTATACTAATAAATAAATCAAATTTAACGAGACCTAATGGGTACATTAAACATTTTTATTATTGTTTATTTGTCTATGCTTATATCTATTTCTGGCTCGTTGTCTATATTAGTGTCACTAAACAGGTAACATATTATGAGTCTTATCTTTATCCATACTTGCAAGTTAATTTACAACATTTAAGACAAAAGTTCTATTGAGAGATTAGTTAATATTAAGGTATATTTTGTACTACTGTAGCCTAAACTGTTCACCTATTTTTATTTCACACAATTCATCATCAATTCATCCAAAACCGACAAGAAATTAAATAGCGTGAACATGAATTTATATGAAACAATGATGTGTAACTAATTTAACTGGAGTGAGGGCTGCTTAATACTAGTATTATAAAGAGAAAGTGTTAATGTTGTGAGTTTGTGTGTATGCAGAGAGTAATATCCGGAATCGCAGCATCTATTTGAAAAATTATTTTTCCACTTAAAAGGTACATTATTCCCGGTGGACATGGTATATATGGTATAAAACAAATTCTCTATCATCTCTATCTGGATGCTATTTACTCTAAAACTACGGTAGTGATTTTCATTTGGCTTTTGACAATAGATAGACTGATTCACTAGAAAGGTTTAGGTGTATGACAACAGAACAAATTTATGAAACGCCTGATAACAATTTGTGATTAGTTCGGATGCGCTTATTATTTGTGAATGTAAAAATCAAGTTTCCTGAAGCGAAGCGGGGGCGAGTTACAAGTATATAATAATTGTAATGACGTTCTAAATACTTACATAATGCGTGCAACATATTAATAAGTTGCGAAAAATCCTAAAATACATCAAAGGTATTTCAAACGTTTTGTATTCCGGCGGTAATATTACCGGATGGGTTACCTCACTGAACCTAGTTAATACGAGTATTACTAAAAACTATAACACGTAGGGCAACGCGTCGTAGAAAAAATATATTCCTGCTCATTAAATGATAATTACGATTACATAATTTAATTACTACTTACAAAAATGTTACTTTTGCGGTTTATTAATTTAAAACTAAACTGTTATGTTATCACTATAGTATATGTATTATCACCGTACTGTGTCTGGCTGTGTGTGCACGTATCACACGAAGACCACTTAACAAATATAAATGATACTTACGATATTCGTACCTTATATATCTGGGTCATTATTTAAGACACTTTCGAACCCCAAAAATTATTAACAAAAAGAAACCGACTCCAAAACACAAACTATTCCAAAACAAATTAATATACACTAGAAAGAAAAAAAGGCTTTCCAATAAAAAAAGAATCATCGAAATCGGTTGGCGTGATATTGAGTTATTCATCCATTTGTCGCGCACATACTTAATGCAAATTTAAGACTTTCTCATGGATGCCATTATCAGAACTGGACCAAATTGAAGTGGGACCGCATGGGAACCACCAGCTTTTCTTCAATGTTCTGAGTTCAAAGTTCTTCTTTCAAAGTTCTGAGGTAACAAACATAAAAAAATACAACCGAATTGAGAACCTCCTCCTTTTTTGAAGTCGGTTAAAAATGGATTTAGCATGCATTCTATTAAAGGAATAGTAAAAACAATTTTAATGTTTTTATATTGCAATAAATGAATATGTTCCCTTAGTATACATTAGAAACATTCAAATACACAAACCTACAAAACGTCCTTCATCGCGGAAGGGGGCGTGCAAGAAATTGCAAGACGAGCCTCTTATTATTGTTCTGGTGCATTATTTTATAGACTCCATTGTACTCACATTTGCATAGTAAGCTACATTGACATTCGACGGGATGTGGCAAGGCGATTATGCAGTAGGCCATGAATAGCAAGGCAGCAAAACATGGAGAATGTACACGATAATTGCATCTCCTTGACATTACTTTACTATGATAAACATAATCATTTAACCTGCTATATTGTTTAATAAATATAAATGTGAAGAGTTAGCCTATTAGCCGAACGATTACATTGTTGACTACTAATTTTTTAAGTAAACCTTGATTGAAACTTCTAACTACGTCCATAAAACATACTATATTAATCTAAATTTTGAACGCAAGTCAATAAGGAATGGAATCAGTCGTCTGAGGTTCGAATATGTGGGGTCAAAGTATGGGGGTGAAGCGGAGCGGAGGCGGGGGACGAGTGCGGCTCCTCAGTGGAGCGGGACAACGACCTCGCACCGTAGCCTGTACAACACTGTACAACGTACAGCCTCCGACACAATTCCAGGCCGCTGATCTCCGCGAGGATTTGATTATTAAATCTAAGACTGCGATACTCGCAAAAATACAGCAATGGATGAGTCATCTTCACGTACATTGATCATCATTACCTGCTTCACAATATCTATGTATTTTTACATAGATGATAGAGAGATGTAATTGAATCCGAAAATCTCATGAATGCCTGTTACGTTCGGACGTGTTAAAATTTTCAAATAGCTCTTTCAGGTTACGATCGTAACAACATTTAAATTACATTTTTGTAATTATACCATGCTACATGTATATGTGAATACTAATATGTACATCGAATAAGCATGCGAGCAAACTTTTCTGTGAACTCGAAGTTGTTATGCATGAATTATCAATTATCCGCTTGTTCTATTTGTTCAAATACATTATATACCTATGTTTAAACAGTACAGGTGAAAGTCTTTGCGCGTGCTATCTACAAAAGATCTATTGACACTACATTTTTTACGTAATTCTAACCGCTCATGAGCAGTCCTGTTTCGACGATTGATTTATTACGTAGGTATTTTAGACATATTATTTGAGTAGGTTCTCTTAACTTTTATCGAGTGTTTCACGGTATATTTATTTATAACTTGTATAAAATATAAACTACCTGGAGAATTTCACGTTATTGATTTTGTCTTGCTTGGGCTTCCATTACTGTTTGTCTGTCATGACTGGTTTTATATTTAAGAAAGTGTATGTCATCATTATTCATTTAATGGCAGCTATCTCGAGACCATATTACATGGGTATTTAATGTAAATTTGTTATTCAAATTTAATTATAAATTATATTCATTATATATATTTTAATTTTCACCTAAATTATTGCTTAATACGATGTCAAATTAAAAAATTACTATTAGAAACTAATTTAAATCTTTCTCATAGTTGTATTGTACGAATAAACATTGTTTATTATCATTTTGATCACACCAAAGATAATAAATCTTACTACTAAAATCCTTTTTGAATTTTACTAAAAATTAATAAATATGCCAGAAATAAAAGTAAGGCACAGATATGTAAAGGAGCAACTTCCATGTTGAATACAATGACAAAATTACATTGAAAAAATATTAAAAATTTATATTTTTACATATCATGTACAACGTTTAGCCCTTTAGAATATAATAGTTGTAACAGTACCAAGAACGCTGGCACTGTTTCACTAAAAATATCTTAATGTAAATAGAACAGTAAAACCTTCTAGCAACCAGATTTCAGATTTAATCGATTAGAAACGTCTTTCAAAAGTAATTTCGTAAACATTATCTACTATTGTTTCAAAAGCAAGCATCACTAACTAATTATTCGTTGTAAAAGGGAAGTTGCAACTCTTAATAATCTGAGCACGCATTACAAAATGTATGTTATAAAATATTATTATAGGAATCGATTTAATTTGATTTTAGTATGAGAAATCATTTTCTTTACTAGGATATTCAAAATTTATGTTAGAAAAATATTAGCAGTGAATATGAAGCTAATGATTTTCTTAGTCAAGATATCGTGAGAATCATTTAAAAATAAATATTTATCGTCCCTAATCATCTCACCGTGATTAGCCGATTGTTCATCTTCTAGATATCCTCTAACTTGGAAATTTAAAAAATGCAACATATAGAATTCATTTATGTGCAAGTATCATTAATGAACAAGATAAACATATAATAATCGTGTTTTGCAACAAAATTTTTATAAACATCTTATTTTATACACTAGCTGTCACCATCGCCTGAGTACAAAATCTCAATTTCATTCAATGTCCCTGAGCAAAGCTTTTTCAGCCAATAAGCTTACTATACAATTTTATAAACATCTAACCGATGTTCCAGGAAATTAGACGGAATTAGGAGATTATACAGTATCTCAAAAACATATGTGAATAAAACTATAATATTATAATACCTAATTACATTCACATTACGCAAGAAATTTGCTGATAAGGTAGGGCCGCGCCATTTTTATTTTACAATAATTTTGTAATGATTCTACTTTATAATATACTTGATTTAGATAACGTTCAGGTAGACACAGGTACACGGTCAGACAGAAACATAATACTCTGGTAGAACAGCAGTGAAAACCTACAAGCGCCATTGAATGGAGACATGACATGAACCCTTATAATGTGTGTCTAATTACAAAAGTATTGCGGTCATCCCTGCTTAAATAGTACGTTATACTTACCGGAAAGTGTGTAGCACAGATACATACGTAAATAATAAATAAATACAACACCTAACCTATACTAAAGTCGTTATGTAATACATGAGAATTCGAAAACTCGGCTTAATAATAATGTCCAAATACTTTTAAAACCAGATTAGATGTAAATTAGGTATTTATTAGATAATTAAAAAAATTAACACGTCGGCTTCAACTTTCACATTAATATATACGAAGTAATTTGATATTCAGATAATAGGGTAGGAAACAGTGTTTGGTACGTCTCAACTTCCCACTTTGTACTACGTGATTTCAAGCTGAGCGCGATTTACATTCGTTAGTCATGATTACATTATTGCAGTCATCAAATCTATATCAGAGCAGTCCTCCCACATTAATTGTATACGAGTAATAATTAAAAGACTATGCAAAGTCTCTCCACCCGATTTTATTTGTCATATCTGGCAAAGTTATATTATTATAGTCGAATTAACTGCAACTATAAGGTAATAAACGAGTTATTGGATTATTTTCAATAAACAATAGTCTATCAATAAAATATATTACCATTCAAGTAGGTACTGACTTAGAATAACTTTTCCGAGATATTGAACTGCGATGAAGAAAAAAATTACATTGTAGATTGGACAAAATTTACGTTTACAGTACTATCGGCAAACGAAGTAACTGTTATTTAGTTTTAGCTGGCGATTTATGAATTTTACTTACCCTATATCTTTATAATGGTAACATGTCATGTTTATATTAATTTATTTCTTAAAATAGATATAGATTCCGTCAATCAACAAACATTTCAGGTATAACCTAACAGAGTTACGGTTATAAATGTTGTTTTGTATCCCTCGGGATTAAAACAAACAAGCATAGCTTAAATTATATAAATTTAAATATTCAAAATCATGAGCAGATTCGGCCCCGTTAATTTTAATAATTAGTGCCGGTACCGTCGCATAGGTATAGACCATGGTACAGAAGTGATAATGGAGCGCTTGCGGCTGGCGGCTGTCGCAGGTGGCGAGGCCGCTCAACCGTGAATCCCCGCTCCCCGGTCGACAACTGTTTCATGTTCTTTTTACACTCTGTCTAGTAGAGAGCAACGGCCTCATCACCCCACAACTAAAAATCATAGTTTATAGACAAACTTTACTTTATTAGTGAAAGTTTTACTTTCATTAAAATTTAAGATGCGTTTGATTATGAAAACAATCTCAGAAGCATTACGGTAAAAAAAAATTATGAAGGAGTTTTACGAATTAACCAAAATACTATCTCTAAGTAGTGCTAAACATGTTAGCGTTAGTAGGGCTTGGATAAGCAAGAAAATTTGAAATTTCACTAATAGAATAACAGCGAATGCTATACACGAATGTAAAATTTGGTCACGCAATTCTATATACCAATATAATGTCAATATGTTCTTACGACACGCACAATACAAACGACATTCGGACCAGTCAATGAAAATAACGGATCGATACTGCTACTACACAAAACGAAATGTTTGGGGAATTAATCGAGGGGATTCATAATTTCCTGGAAGCCCGACGCCCGACAATTTTGTACGATGAAGTTGTTGTACACGTTTGGTTTTAAAAACCATATTTACGGAGGCATTTAAAAGCTAAAAAAGCGTAAATTTATCAAAGAACTATTAGAACATAGCATATATGTACAACAACAGATGTAAGAAATTGTCTACGTTCGACATAGGCCAACCTGAGAGTGATAATGTATTTGAATCGGGCAGAATAAAGCAGTGCTGGGTAAGCTAGAAATGCCGTAAAGCAACCGGCACTCAAACCGGCCTCGGCGAGTCGTCGCCAATTAACCGCGTCCGACCTCTGGAGTGTGTGGAGGATTGCATATAACACCCGCAAACCTACTTGTTGACTTCCCGTCTTCACATAATCAGATTTTCATATCACAAAATGATACGTTTTAGAATAAGCATGTGTTAAAATACCTTCATTGAAATGAGAAAGAAAAAATTCGAATTGTAAGACAGTTGAGATAACTTTAATTCCAGTTAGTTGTTAAAGAAATTATTGACTTCAGAACCGGTTAAAAAGTTATTAAAATAAGTAATGAATAACTGTAATACGACCTTAATATATTTGATTAAAGAAGTGCACGGCAGTTGAAATTGCTGAACATATCATTACGCAACAATACCCATAGTCTTGGAACAACGGTGCAGCGATGTAATGCTACATTATAATGTACATTACAACGCCAGCATTCCTGACCACGTTAAATGTTGTTTGAGAATTTCATATTGATTATATAATATTTATTTATGAACCAAATATGAATATTTGTTCTTGGTGCGTGCAATATCACGTAGTCATGCCTCCAATAACCTGGAAATCTTTATAGATATCTTGTATTTTGTTATTTTGGTAGATTTGATTCGAAAAAAGGCAAAGCAAGAGAGTTGGAAATCGTTGGAAAAAGCTACAGATACCATGAATGGTTGGAAAGTGAGCTCAGGAACAAGACTTGTAGTTTCTGTTCACACGCGCTTTTTTTCCTACATAAAGAATACACATCGAATAACGAGTGAATTGACTTGATCGAAATGAATATGACATTGGGTACAGTGCGATAATGGAAGAAATCTGACAATGACCTATTTTATAGTTAATGTCGAAACTAAAGGAGTACCACCACCTTTTTAAAGAGCAAAAACAGAAGTACCACACCATTTAACAGTCCATAACCACTTTTTAATCAATAAACACGCATCCCGATTAAAAACAAAATATCTATAGCTTTTTTCAAGGTTACTGCAACTATACTATATCCGCATTCCCGTAATAATGTACCCGCATAGCCTATCATGATATAATAATCTTGCAACGTAACGTAACACAAACCTGTGCTGTGTCGTTGGTACCTTAAACACATCCCTTTATTATTTAATTTTTAATTGAATTTGAACTAGTAAGATAAGTCAATAGGTACTTAAATGTACACGAGTAACTTCATGTATTTATTTCAAGAGATATACCAACTAAAGGAAATGATAATGTCAGAAGTGAAGAGCTGATAATAATCTAGATAATGTCAATATGATCAATATTTCAGTTACTTTATTCCATTCTCAAATAATTTCAAGGACGCAAAAAGAAAAATTACAATACAAAAGTTTACGGATTTTCCAGGTATAATGGAAGTTATTTATTTTATAACTCCAAAATGAAACTGTACATTAATAGTAAATAACAACATATCCGTACTTAGTATTTAAAATAGTTATAAAAAAATTACTTACATTTTTGTTGTACGTTCTTTCTATTTTAAAGTTGTGTTTCACCGTTAACAGAATTTGTGGAGTCAAACATTATGATTAATTGGTAAATTGTTTTCATTCACTCTACTTTTTTCTAATTCACTGTGGCACTATCCAGATATTTGAAAAAAGTTTTGACTCACGATGTTTAGACACAATAAAAAGCAAATTCACGTTTGGCTTATGGCGACAATGTCAGAACCGGCTGGAATTTACAAAATCACCTAGAACGAGCGTGCGCTCTGCGCAGTGCCCCGACGCGAATGGTTGAAATGGTAGACTAAAGTAAACTGCAAAGAAGGCAGCCAAAGAAAGTTCGATGTCACATACCATGATGCCCTTTTGGCGTACGGTACTGATCTATTTAAACCTTATAATGATATACCTCGCGTATTTTAAATAACCATACTCTGTGTTATTGCTCGCATTTAAATTAAAATTAAATTTAATGGAATTAAAAAAAAGTGCAATCTGTTGAAACAAAAATAATCATAAATATTTTATTGTGAATACATACTCATACAACATATACCTGTAATTGTACATTGTATTCACAACAAATGAGTATGTAGCTTTTAACGTTTTTAGTAAAACCGCGTTGCTTCATATAGTTGTATATTAAATTGAAAGGTTTAAATGTTTATAAATATAATGAAATACTTATTATAAGTTAATTCTTGTTCACAATGAGATCTAATGATGTACCCGTGAAGTAGGTAAAATTAATAGTAAAGCTCACTGACTTCGTAAGTATCAACTGCAGTATAGTATTCGTCAATCATTGTAATTTTATCAATCAAGATTGATTAGGGAGTCATCCATTGCAGAATTTCATATTTTGTCTTCGAACTCTATACTGTTCATATAATTATGTACATGAAAATAAAAACATCGAACGTTTATACTATTTATTGATGTCGGTTAAAATAAGTCGATGAGCATGAAAAGCTATGAAAGCCTTCAGAAGGCACAACGATACTAGATGTCCGTATGCGAAATAGAATTACCAAAAATAAATGTGTTTTATTTGATGATAATATTTAGGTACCTAAAGCAAATAATGCAACGAAACAACAATGCAGTTAGTTGTTACCAACCAACCAGTGCAATTGAATTCATATAATAAAATTCCTCGTAGGCTGTACTTTGCTAACTATTCCAGTTTGCACTAGGTCAATCAAGCTAGTAGAACAATAATTTAGCCTGAAGGGAGTCTGACCAATATATTATAAAGCTTTTTATGACGAACATTGGTAAAGCTTTTATTTTAGTGGGTAAAAAGTTTCAAAGATCTAACGGAAATCAATTACGCAAATTAATATTATTCGATTATCAATTTAATATCATATCAAACGCTGTTGAAACGATACGTGCAGGAATCGAGGGACAGTAAGTGAAAAAATAACCACATCTGAACATATTTTATTAATAGCACAACAACACTAATTCTAAAATCCTTATTTTATCACATCTTTACAATTTCATTACCTTTCATCTGAACCAAATTGTGTCATATACAGTTTATAAAGATATGGCGCCATCCCTTTCTAAAATATCACCCAAAAATACAGCCTTCTCTAACAACATTCAACACCTCATAATTATTGGTTTCGATTACACCTATATATACAATAAACATCTATGTAACATCGATTAAATCAATAATTTTCTAAAATACATCAAGTTTAACAACAATATTTTTAGTCAATTAGGCATATTAATTGTCACGTAGAAACATGGATACGTATCTTGGAGATATTTGTTTTTGTTCTACGCACTCCCATTTTGCCCTGTACCGGTGTGCGTGCAACAAACGGCTTATTGCCGCCGTGCAGCAATATCTTGCCGTAGCGATGAAATCATCTGGCGATGAGTTATTGCATATAGCGAATGATAAATTCAATTCTAATAACGATTGACAGCTAGAACTAACGAGACGCAATTTCTTCATTACGCCTAACAGGCGCCTACTATATAATATGTAAGTAAATAACGACCACATACTATATACTTACATATACGTATATAATTTTTATTTTCCCTAAAAGATACATCTACAATGTATATTACGAAAGCAAATAGATCAGTTAAAGTTTATGTAAACATGGATATAAAAATCATGTAAGGGATAATATCTGTTAAATATATCAAAATAAATTCTTCTAAAATAATAAAAAATAAATTGAACAAACCACATTACTTAATTCTTATGATTTAGAAATTCAGTAAATTATGTAATAGAAAAATATCAAATACAAAGTCATGTTAGACGCGTTAACAAACTAAATCAATTCAGAGTAGCTATTACTATTTAAAAATATCAAGTAAAAGTACCTAAGAATGGTTTCAAACATCCCACTAAAAACAAATAATGAAAAAATGGGAAATTATTCATATCACATAAAATAAAGGTTTCAGAAAACTGTTTCGATTTTTGACAAAATGTACACTTTATGGTCTGTGACTGAATCTTAGTGCCTGTCTGTGCGTATGTGTATGTATGTGTGTGTGAATATGAGTGTATGTATGTGAAATAATCTGATGTAAAGTACAAAAAAAACCAAGAAAGAACGATGCCTTTCTAAGTTAGTTTCACGCTCATATTGAGGCCCCATTGGCGTTGTCGTGTATATAATAGTATATCATCGTAATACCACTTGATGCCACGAAAGTGGCTCGCAATGTCTCTGAAGTCATACCATGAACACGACAGGGTCACACACATACATGAAGAATGTAATGATGTGAGTAAAACGAATAATATTATATATATACAGACAATACAGCATACACAGCGAGCTTAGTATCTCCACGCGGACGCAAGTGTGATAACTATAAAATTTTTGTGTGTAACGCGTTAATACTTACAAATCATAATCTATACAATACAATGTAATGTACACCCGGTCTAAAGTGTTCAACTTTACATACTACTCTAAATACCATCGCTACAATAATATAAACTCAATTTATTGAATAAAGATGATAATCTGACCAACTGCCCTCGGTAACCGAGCAAAGTGTATGACAATTTCTCTACCACTTTAGGTGTTTAAATTGGAACGATAACAAACTAATAATAATTTTAGCCTTTGCATTATAAGTTTTTGACTTATATAATTATAATTACAAATGCTCTAAGTAAATTGTTGACTTTGGAAACAACAATTTTAAATAAGTTTTAATTTATCGTCAATTGCTTTATATTAAAATAACCTTGCGTATTGTATCGATCAAATTCCAGTTCAGGACTACAACGCGCCCATGTCGCCTAAGATGTACTAGTTTAGGCTTGGCCAAACCAGTTTATCCTAAAATCCGGTAACATAGTATGCACTGAAATTATGATTATGACGGAGACCATTCCAGCTTGTACATACTCGTATTTATTATACAAAGTATTAAGAAGCATAACTCAAATCTAAGTATATTTTCACTTTTTAAATGGAAATTTATTTTACTAAATTTATTGAACGTAGATTTCAAGAAGTATATAATGGTATTATGATAAAATATATAAAGGTATGATTGGTTTAGCAATACTGTTGTAGGTAAAGTCAGATATCTATTATTTAAAAAAAACGTCTTGGTCGGTATACTGACACTTGTAAACTAGGATACATGCGTTATTGTTATGATGTTGTAGATATGTTTACATGTGCTGTGTGGTTATACACGTCAAGTCTAACTTTTACGATACTTTAAATGAGGTAATGTAGTTAATTTAAAAATTCATTAATGTTAAAATAAGTATAAAAATATAGAACGTACACAACATTGTAAAATTTACAAAATACTTTAAATCATAAACACAAATGCACAAATTTTCCAATAGACAAACTCTAGTTAAAATTTCACATGCTCTAACTGAACTCGGATTACAATATTTTTCGAGAAATAACTGTATACATATTAAAATGAAATAGAAGAATTTCAAAACATCGACTCCATGCGTGGATTTCCATAAAATAAAAAAAAGTTTATCAGAAAATCAGTCGATTTTTATGCAAAAAGTATTGCCATATTGGTGGATTGATATAAAAATTCATGAGATCTAAATGTGTTAAACTAAAGTAATAAAGTAAATAAAAACCTAAAAATGCATTGAGCATTATTAATTGTGACCAAAATTTGTGCAATAAATAGAAGGATTATCAAAATACGCATTGGACGTACATAATCATACATATCTAAGTGTAATAACAACATTGAGCATATGATTTATCTGTACTCGATAATTAATTCAAGAGTTATAATTTAAATAAGTTACCTGTTAAATATATCAATACAATATAAAAAAGAATGACATTGTAGTCCATAAATTACTCAGTAAAATAGCAATTTTACCGTTTTTGACACCATTGGGTTTTGAAACTCAATACAAATTTAAATTTTGCCCTAGGTGTCGCTTATATTAATATAACATTATTATTTTTGACATAATTGATTTCGCAAACAAAATAAACCAATAAATCTGACAAGCTCTTGCCTTAGATCTATCTATTCAATAATAAATAGTAGTTCGTGTATTATTGGTTACTACCCTGCCGTTTAAATTTTTCTCTCGAAATCACCGTCCAATTTTAGGTGTAGAAATTTCATTCCTATTATTGATAGTTTCTTTTATATTTAAATAATGATAAAAATTGACAATGTCTGAGACGAAATAAATCATCTCTATCTAAATTGCATCAAAAAATTAAACATATAATAATAATAATATTGTCTATGAAAAATATTAAAATTGTCTTTCTTAGCACCACTAGCCATCTTACTACTTCATTCCAAACAATTGTTGTAGCATTCCTTTGCGAGATTTATTGTATCAATAATTTCAGTTAAAATCAAGAACAAAGACATCGTAAATAATAAAGATATTTAAAGTACACACTCTTACATTATATTATTACTTCAAACGTTCCTTTAACGTAGAGTCAATTCCTTACATAAAATGTGAGCAAAATATACATTTTTCATTTCTAAGGTATCGTAATCAAAGTATCTTGCCCTAATATTTCGACAACCGACAACACTCTAAACACTATGTATCGCCATGAATTTCACATTTAAATTCTAAAATGGCACTACATCTTTTTATATCTTCTTATATATACACTATTACTAAAATTACAAATAATTTAGGACCTTATGGTAGTATTGGATAATTTTTTATGGAAACAATAAACATGTTTGTTGAAAATATCCTATTTTATTTTATTTTATGTAATTCCGCGTTTATCTGTCGATTTACATTTTGAAGATTGAGTTGTTGAAGTTGATGATTTAGTAAGTGTTGAATTTGTTGACGATAGTGAGTTAACAGTTGATAAAGTTGTATTGCTTAATTCTGCTTTTGATATGACAACCACCGAATTCGTACAACTTGGTATACTAGATGGTAGTTTGGATATTGTTTCTGCTTTTGTTATAGTAGTAGTACTTGTATATCGAGAATTAGTAGTTATACTCTTTACTGATACTGGAATATTTGTCATTTGAGACTTCACAAATTTATTCGGTTGAGAATCGATAGGGTTATGTGTTTTTGTTATTAAACTTTTAGATACAGGTATCGTTTCTAAGATCTTAGTAGCATTCGCTTTTATAAATCCAGCTGAATCTATTGTAACGGGTGATTTAACTGCAACAACAGTAGAAGATGTACTATTTTTTTTTAAATTATCAGTTTCTAGTTTTTTCTCTTTCACTGTATGTGATTTGGTTAATGGTAGAGGCTGTTGAACAGTTGTAGTAGATTTTGTAGCAACATCTTTTGAAACTGCAGATGCTGCTGATGAATTTTCTTTCTTTAAAGAACCAGATATTACAGATGAACTTTCTTTGTTTGTATAATCTGATTTAAAAACGGCTGTTGCTTGTATTGGTTCGATTGTCACCGCTTTGTTTTCACTGGAGGTCCCTTTAAGGTCTTTTGTAGTTGATTTCATTGCCTGTGATGGTGGAAAAGTGGATTTGGAAATTATTTCCTTCGTAGGAAGTACAGAACTTTTTAATGATTTCTTCTCTTTCATAAAATCATATTTGAGTGGAAAACTTCCTGAATTTATCGATTGATCAGTTGATTTAGAACTCATTTCCTTATTAATATTAGACACTGTAACGGGTATGCTCATCTGGTTTGAACTCATTTCCGTTTCTTTTTTTGTTACTGAATATGGTTCAAGTGCTGTGGATTGTGTGCCTTTATCTTTAGATTTTGTAACTGACGTTACTACGCTGGACTGTTTTGTTTCTGCATCAGAAACAATAGTTAATTCGTTTTTTGATATGGAATCTTTATATGTAGATACAGATAATTTATTGACTTCATTTACATTTTTGAGATGAGTATCTTCATCACGTGGATCATCTACTATAGTGCTCTTTTGGCGCTGTAATTGTTTAGTAACAGCAACAGAACCACCATAAATTTTATCGTCTTTTTTCAAAACTCCACTATCTTTTGGCACAATTGTTTTTACACTAGATTTATTTTGATTTTGTGAACTAACATTTTCCATTATTTCAATTTTAATTTCAGAGTCTCTACGTCGGAAATTGTTAATTGAACCCAAATCATGTTGCTCTTGAGCTGAGGAGGTGAGTGTTGATGTTGATGTTACTAAGGGGCTATTATCTGAACCTGAACTAATATTTCTAAGGATAGGTTCGGTACTTAGATTAGGCTTACCAGTATCTGACCTGAAGTAACAATATAGTGATATTGATTTTGATGTATTTCCACTAGTGCTTGGTTCGTCGTTCTTACTTTGGTTATAATCAAGGTATTTCCCTGGTTTTGCAATACCACTTTCTACAGTTGATAAAATTGGCAATGGTGTCACTTGCATTGATGTCATTGATTTAGTAATACTATCTGCATGAATATTAGCTGTTGTAAAAATTGAAGACGATTGATTTGAATTGCTTATAGTCCTACTTGCATTAATTTCAACAAGTACAGGACTTTTTATGGTACTTGTAACCTTAGTTACATCATGACCTGCAAATACATTTATATTCATATGATTATGAATAGTTACATTAGAAATACTTGTAGTTCCTGTGGAACAGAAGGGTTTTGAAGTACTGTGTTTTTCAAATTTGTTGTCACTATATATCTTGTTCTCTTTTTCACTCAATGAATCAGTCTTAGATTTTGACGGTAAATATTTGGCACTTCGATTAATCGTTTCATTTTTGTCAATTTGCAATAAGGGCTCAATAACTGTGTCATCGGATTCGTGGCTAAAATTTTGAACTTTTCTCTTAATAGAATTTCTTTTTGTTTTAATAATTCCTACGCTTGATTTTCTTGTTTCATTTTCAAACCCACTAGTGATAGATGAACTATCTCCGCCGTCGTGGGACGTCTGAAATTAATAAATTACATGAATTCATGACCAAAACATGAAAGCAGTTAAAAGCACAATTTTGAGATATACCTTGCGCATAGCAAGCAGCGGATGCGCGTGCGGTGGTCAAGCACCATGCTCACGTGGCACTTTGCGGCCACGCAGAAGAAGTGCTGGTGGCTCTGTTTCAGGCAAACATGTAGTAATGGTGCCAGCTGGACCCCATTCCTCAGTCGGCCGAGAAAGGAAACGTGCTTTCTGTAACATAACATTATATAAGCATATTAATATACTAGCGGCCCGCCCCAGCTTCGCACGGCTGTACTTTTATTTTTAAACATTTTTAGATATATTTATAATTTTATCTTTATAAAGGACATAGGTATGTATTTTATTTTCTTTATAATATATGTATACATATGCTGTAAAAATAGTCAAAATATTCAATGTTGCATATTTCCACTGCGTAAGGAGCCAACCGCCGCGACTACCTATTTCATAGATGTGCCCGCCCCGGACTTCGTGCCCCCTTTGTCGTCGCCTTCTCCGCACGCGTACGCTACGGCTGCTTTGCGTGGGGTCACACTAGTCATTGCGCGGCGGCGGCAGCGGTGTTTACTTTCCTAAATTCTGAATGGAATATCCGATTTAAGTAATTCAAAAAGTTATCTATAGTTATTGAAACAGTTTTGAATATGAAATGAATTATTTGGATAATGATTAATACGAAGGTATGATTATCATGGTCTCATTTTGGTCAGCTTTTAAAATGTAAAAAGTGGTTATAGTTACATAACTACAATAGTTGGACATACAGTATCGCGAAGTTATTTGTAGAAAATTTTTTTGTTCTATCATCAATAGTTTCCGCAGCGTATGCGATGAAAAAAATTTTAAGCTAATTTTTTACACCTTGGTTCACGTTAATGAATTTTTAGCAAGAATCCTTAATTTTTCTAGTATTAAAAATATAGCCTCAGTCTGTTACTCAGGGATAATGTAGTATCCTAATGGTGAAAGAATTTTTAAAATCGGTTCAGTAGTTTTTGAGTTTATTCGTTACAAACATACATAATTACAAAGCTTTCCTCTTTATAATATTAGTATAGATATATTGAAGAAAACTTAACGATTTTATAATAGTATCGTTGTTTTTAAGTAAATTATAGTACCTACCTATAGATAATTAATTTTATTATGATTCATTCCTATGTAAAAATTATTAACAAACATTTATTTTAATTTTCAATTTTTTGCCCGTACATTGTTTTGTTCATTTTCCAGTTTTAAATATGATTGATTGACCAGTGGTTTAAAATGACCTCGTAGGTATAAGCATTTAAACCATGATACGAAAATATAACTCGCAAGTGTAGGATTTCCTAATAAATTAACCAGCGTTACCAGTAGTATTATTTCAAATTCGCACATATTCTTATTAAGCACAAATTTAACAAAGTACACATGTATATATATAACTCGGTTTTCCTAGATCTGTGAATTAAAAACATATTCAATTATTGCAATATCTGTACAAAAACACTCAAAAACTTTGTTTGCTACACTTTAACAGAATTTAATATTACTTTTCTCTCCAACATCCTTGGAACAGATGCATTTTCCGGACTGAAAAAGATAATGAAACATACAAATAAGCCAAGTACTATCTAAACCTATTGAGTTATTTCAATCTGACAGGTTCACTGATAGAAATCCAGCCAGAGAGAGGAAAAGGAGAAAAAATGTTGTGGTCCTTATATCGTTAACTAAAGCTAAATACCTACTACAAATATTTAATGAAAATTTTAATGATGTACATTCAATATTAGTAGCTAGGCAATTAAAATTTTCATATAATATTTAATGTACAGATTCAGATTTGTTAAAGTTTTAATATTAGTAGATATATATAATAACAATGTTTTATTACGATAAATAGAGAGATAAAATAGATAGATAATTAGTTAGTACTAAACTACTTTGCAACAATCCTCAAATTTTATTTTATTACAAAATATCTCAAATCGAAGACTAGGGTTTATTTAAAATACTAAAAGCCAAAAATAATACATAAATAAATTGTCTGTAGGTTGCGCTGTATACATAACCACCGAAAGCCGCGTGACTTGAACTTAGGTCGTTCACTTCTCTTACACCGGGTGGCGTCACCTAATGGTGCTGCGTCCCTTTTTTCCCCTTTATGTATTAAGTTTCTTAACGATCTGAGATTAACGGGTTGGAAGTAATAAACGATCAAACAAAAATGCCATATGCCAGCAACATTCAATGACGCCAAATCACCTAAGTTCATTTATTATAAAAACAGCACCACTCTTACGTGTCTTACTAATGGTCCATTTGAAGATTAGCAAAGTTTTCTAAATTCATTTAATTATATTAACGAAAATTCCAACCTCCATTATGGTGAGTTCATCAGGACCACTGCAAATCTGATCCACGGCCATTAAGACGACGACGACAACTGGTAAAACTCCGACAGTCCAACCCACGGCGTCGGCCCACATTGGATAGACGTAGTGCCCGTAGGAAGCTGGTTTGTACTCGATCCAATTAAATACGAGAATAAACTGAAACGGTATTATTTTGAAATAAATGAATGAATAAAATTTACCAGACAAAGCAAATTATATTCATGACACCCTCTACAAGTTTCAAGATAAGTTTTTGTACGCACCACTAAAGCGGCTGGAGTGATAGCGCGCCACATCGCACTCCAGAAAAATACCCACAGTTTGGATTGATTGCCGATCATTCGCTGAATATCGCGACAGAACTTTTCAGCCCCGTAGATCCAGGCAATAAGTATACATTCACCGATAGCAATGATCAAAACTGACCAATTCGCTGCGTATTTATCCATTAGTTGGAGCCAGTACATACCACTCTAAAATTAAAGATACATATCATTTTCTCAGTAACTGAAAAATCCATGAAATCACGTTTAGTTACGGTACTCGTAATTCTTACATTGGTTGTAAAAATTAGACCGCCAAGATAACCAAATACAGCGACAGAAAAAACAACCCATCCCTTCTTCTGGCGGAAATTAGGAAATCTATCAAGAATTGCTGTAGTGACAGTCTCCATGAGTGCAAACTGCAAGAAATAATAAAATTAAATTTAAACTTTTGTAAAAAATGTCAGCTTCAAATAAATAAGTGAAAATCAAGTGAAAAATCACGATATAACAACAATTTGCCAAAAGCTAATATAAATATCTGTGGACTTACTTGTGAGTCAAGTCCAAGTGTTAGGAGCATTAGAAAAAAAAGGATAGACCAAAGGGGAGAAACTGGCAGTCTAGTCACAACTTCTGGATAAACAATAAAAGCCAAGCCCGCTCCCTGATCCACAACTCGATCTACATCCACTTGGAGTTCATGAGCTAGAAAACCGATAACGGAGAAAATCACGAGCCCAGCGAAAAATGACGTAGCTATATTTGACACAGCCACTATCAATGAATCACTGAAAGTAAAAGTACTTCGTTATTAATAGTATTCTGTTTAAAATACGTTATATGCACTTCATTGAATAATAATTATCTACTGTTTACTGACATGTAACAGTTGTTGGTGAATTTGTTGTAGGAAGAAAGGGTTATGAGCCCGCCCCACGCAGGGCTTAACGCAAAAAATATTTGCACAGCAGCGTCGCCCCACACCTGTGTAAAAACAAAAATAAATAAGTTAAAAATCTGACTGCTTTAAAAAGCTATTCTAACTGCTGTGTAATGTGCTTTTTACATAGACTTTACCTGCGCATTGAGGAGTTGACTAAAATCCGGCGTTAGGTAGTATAAAATACCCGTAGAAGCTCCCGGCAATGTCACTCCACGAAAAAATAGGATTACCAACACTACATATGGGAACAACGCCGTGAAGTAGACCACCTAAAAATGTTCCTTTTTTTAAAAAACTGTCAGAAAATAACATTTTGTCACTAATTAGCTATTAATAAAACATTATTTATTATTAAACTAGCTGTGCCCGCGACTTCGTCCGCGTGGAATTAAACAAAAAAGTTATTTAGTAAAAATAAAAGTAGCCTAAGTTACTCCTTATTA
Organism: Megathymus violae; assembly: GCA_003671415.1. NCBI lineage: Eukaryota > Metazoa > Arthropoda > Insecta > Lepidoptera > Hesperiidae > Megathymus > Megathymus violae. The sequence goes on from PDGT01000010.1 coordinate 8,134,290, forward strand.
CATCAGCTACCTGCCAGTGAGTCTCATCACAATCGGTCCAGCCGTTTCAGAGATTAGCCGGAACAAACAGACAGACAGACAAAAATTGTAAAAAATGTTATTTTAGTATATCTACAGTATATACATTCATATGCATGTAGTGAAAAGCGGTTATTTTAATATTACAAACAGAAACTCAAATTTTATTTATTAGTATAGATTTAAAGCACACCTATGTACGAGTACGTAAGCATAATTCTAATTGAGGGTAACATATCAAAATATAAAAATATTCAACCATATTATTTACAACTTTTTAGGCAACAAAATTATTATAAAATCTATACTAATGTTTACAACGGGCGCGAAAATTTTGGAGTAATATCCGTAACGATGACACACATTTGAAAAATATTTTACCATTTGAAAGGTACATTATTCCGGATGGATATAGGCTATACCAAGTAGATATATAATTAATTTTTCAACCCGAACGAAGTGGAAGCGAGGTCCTTGTGTATATAAAAAATTTTATGTATCCTAATCATCATTCATCTTAAACATATTGTTACGTGTCAGGATCCGTAGGCTCGTAAAATGCCAAAGTAATTCCGCAGAGACTTTATTTTACTTCACACACACTTCACAATCGCTTCGCCTCGTAGGTAGAGAACTCTTCACTTCGTACTCGGGAACCGAATGCCCCGTGGCCGACCCTGTCCGCTATTTATATCGATTTCGGGGCTTCCAGATCCTTCCACGGCCTTCGTGGAAGTCAACAACAGCAACAGTTCCCGGAAATCGACATAACAATAGCGGGTCAGGTGAACAACCTTTCGACAATGTATGCCAATCCCACCCGTTTTGCCTAAGGTGTAAGGGCGAGATTGGCCTGAAGTGTCCCAGGTAGTTTTTATTACTACCTGGGTTTCACGTTTATTGCCTCCATTGTTCTCACTGGAATGGTCGGCCACGTTTCCAGAAACTTCGTAAGCTTACCGGCTTTCTCTTCTCGGCTATCCTTCGAGAAGCTTCGTAACAATATGTTCGTTATTCAGACGTCTTTATCATTCGTTTAAATTCTTATTTCTTCTTCGTTTAAACCATTCATGAATCGATTGTTAAGGTTCTAACTTATTCATTACTAGCAGACCACCCCCGCTTCGCTTCAGAAAAACTACGCATTATTCTTAGAAATAGTAACTACATTGTTTTAAGTTACGCTTATGAATTAAATAATTATTAAGTTAAATATTAATTTACGTTAGTGAAAACCACAATGAAATCGGTTAAGCCGTTTCTGAGATTAGCGCGAACAAACGCACAAACAGGCAAACATTCTAAAAACTATTGTTTTGGGTTCTATTACATTAATAAAGGCCCCTAATAATAGTTTTTCTCATATATCGTTCATGTACTGAAAGCGATCAGTTAGAATTTTAATATATGTATTAATAATGGTTACTTCTTAACTTAATTCAAAACTTATTTTTCATACATTTTAAAATTGCCCAACAGACGATGTCTATGTTATTGTAATGTTTTTTGCTTATTCAATTATTACTTTGAAACATCTATATGTAAGGAATAGCTCGTTACTGAATAAATAATAATATATATGACATGCAACGAATCATTTACAAACCTTTCCAGAAGATTGGACGCCTTTGCACAGGCAAAGAAAAACGATAAGCCAAGCAGCAAATAAACAGACTGCCATACCCCAACGAACTTGGCCTGTTTCTTCAATTCCAGTTGATAATCCAAGGACTTGGTTACTATAAAAGTATTATAAATTTGACCAGTTATATTTCTATATATTTTTCTATGAACGATTTCAGATTTTTAATAAAAAAAACATTTTTGTTAAGGAGTGCTTTAAATATGTGATGTTGTTTATAAATAAAAAACTCGTAGTTGATTCCGCGCTGACATAATGATAATGGTTATTACTACGTGTTATTTAATCACATATTAGGGTTAATTAATCATAATAATCACACCAATTTTATGCTTATAATAATTTCTAAACTAAGAGTTTGATCTATGAAATAGCCAAATTACCTTACTCGTGGCTAATATTATTACGCCTCATATATTTTTGTATATACGAATATACATTTAAAATAAGTAATACTATTTATTACATATTTCATCGAAATTTTTCCAGCCGATTTAACTTGGCTATCAAATATAATATAATGAATTGTGTTATGTAATAACGAAAGTAAAAAAAAAATCATTAAAATATTTTACTAATACTAGTCATAAGAATCACTGTTACTTTTGTCTCTAACTAAAAATGTACCTATTTATTGGCAGTTTTGTAAACGGTAAATAAAATTCGTCAACGTTAAGAGCCGTTTATTCATCGATGGATAGCACTCACAGAGATGACAAATCAAATAAGAGCAATCAATACATACGTGAAGTATTCTTCAGCAGGGGGCTTTCTGATAGCCACTTCAGCAAGTGCTGCTATATTGTGAAGTTCTGAATAAGTTTGATTGATACATTGTCTTAAGTAGTAAGTACCGTTATTTGCTTCACACCCGTCTGCTTCCTCATATGAATAACAGTCTAAAAAATTTATTATTTAAATAAGTAAAAAATATTTAAGTCTAAAAGTAAGGAGTAGTAAAACAAATACCACATAATCTAATATTAACACTCCTAACATAACGAGTACAAAAAGTTTACTTCTGCAAGTAAGGAATAATATTTCAATTTATTTTTTACTTATGATGTAAAAAGCCGAGTTCGTGTATAATGCAGCCACCTTTAAATTTACAATTATGTTGTATTCGATATTAATTATTACTCACTTTAGTGAAGGAAAGAACCGCGAGGGAAGCTATTTATCTACGAGTGCTCGATAATATTCTCGAATCTGTGGGTGGTCCGCCCACTCCACACCAAGTCAGTGTGGCTTTTCTTTCTAGTCTTGCAATCTCAACTCCATCACCTACGATTACGGGTTGTTATGATGATAATTAAAAGGCTTCATAATAAAAAAAACTCACATTTAGTACTCCAATCTGCATCACAGTTTTGCCAAGGCAGTCGATGGGAGAAGATGCTCATGAAAGATACGGCCATGTAGTAGATTGTCCAGGCAATAATAAGATTGTAATACAACATAACTATACTTGATACTATGACCATTCCGTAGCCAAGTCCGCGAAATAGGGGGCAGAACTTATTGTAGACTGCAACGGGACCCAGGGAAGCGTACTGGCCGAAAGATAGTTCCATAAACATAAGCGGAAGACCTGCTATTATGAGCATTACTGTGAACGGTATAAGAAATGCACCTGAAATATAAAACAAAATGCATAATGTTAATAAAAATAACAATACACTCTCGATTGTCTCATGCTAGTTTAAGCTCATATTTTTGAGGATGCAACTTTTAAGATATAAAATATCATATCATAGTATGCATATCATAATATATCATAGTATGTATAAATCACTGCATCTGGTCTCTTTAAGTAGGTACAATTTTATAATTTTATACAATACGTCAGTAAACAATTAATGTGCCCTTACTTTTATCTTATGTATGTAAATTTTTTACACAAAATGTTACTTAAAGAAAAGATAAATATTACCAATTTCTTATCGAAACCACATATTTTACTGAAATCACTTACTAAATGAATGTTTACAAAAATCTTAATGTTACTCTGGTATGACACATTCTACATTATCATATTTTAATTATTGAGTTAAATTTAGCCAATAAGTTTTAATGTTATCAAAAGGACACTGTAAATATAAAGCTTTTATCATACTCGTATAGTAATCATGGCTTTCTAAGTAGTCTTAATGTCATAAAATAAATACAGATACATACGGGTAAAAATGTATAATTACCTCCCCCATTGTTATAGCAGAGGTAAGGAAACCTCCATACATTGCCCAGGCCGACACTGTACCCCAGCAAGGACAGGAGGAAGTCGAAGCGACCTGTCCAATTGCCCCGTTCGGGTTCTGTTTCCTCGCCAGTTTGATCGGTGACCATTTCATTACACTATTATAAAACAAACTTTTATTTGTATGCAATATCTTTCCCAAACACAAAAACCACAACAAATTATACTGCAAAGTTTAGAGAAATCATCAAGCAAATTACACCTACGTTCTTTGCAAGCAATTGCATCGTAAGGCGATCTTAGCAACATCCTGGCTAAACAAACATTTCGCTCATCGTTAATTCCTACTTATCAACAGCAAATTTTATTTATTATTAAGTTTTGTAATAGGTTCGATGGCATGCGTTTCCTTGGATTAAAAGTAGATCTTTATGAATATTTCCTTTTTCTAAGTTTTAGATGAATTTAAAAATTACATATTATTAATACAAAATAGGGTATACGAAAATGTAAGAATATTAGAAATGGTAATTAAAAATCGTTAATACGTGATAGGTACTTACGTCAGTATATTTAACATCCATTGTCGGAAAATTTTTTGTTACAGCGGGAATAGGAGTCTGAGTTAATTTTTCCATTTTCATGTTGAGTTACACCATTTAAATGATTTCATTATTATTCTGCCTATTGAAAAATTTCTAACTTCACAGCTAACATCACCTACCGCACATCACATTCGCTTGAATTCATTAATATCGAACGAGGTTATGAAAATTTTGCCGATATGTATATAAGGCAATGTATACTTTTCATTTAAAATTTAACTCACAACTCAAGACATAGGATTTGAATGAAATGAACATTAAAATTGAGAAATATGAAACGCAGGACCGCGCAGATGTCAAGTTTCGCATCGACCGAACTCTGAATGAACATCTAGGTCAATATCAAGCCTCTGCCTCCTCCTCCCCCACCCCGCGCTTTCCTCTCCTGGAGCCCCTCGTGAAAGGTCTCTCCCAGACGAAATTCACATGGAAAAGCCCGCGTCATTGTAACTCCGCTGCTTTACTGATTTTACAGTTTCATATATACATAAATATTTTTTTATTGCAATGATTGATAAATCTAGGCATCTAATAAAATTATAACGTTGCACTGGATTAATATAAAATATTATATTACAGTAGAGCGCTATTATATTATTAAATTACATTTGAAAATATTAACAGGTTGATTTTCAATTTAGTTAAACTACTTCTTAAATTAATGTACCTGTCACAACTTTAAAACATAATTACGTTAATCCATTACCTCAAAGAAATTATTTAAAACATTACTTCATAAAATAAACAAAACATTTTCTCGTGGATCGTGAACAGCGAGACTTATTGAGACATTAATGGAAGCATCGAGAAATAATTTCATGAGTGCATTGGGATTGACGGTGGTAGCGACGCGGAAGGTCGCTGAAAGTAGAGCGCCGTATTGATTGCAAAGCCGTGCGCGGGTTGCCTTGTTGTCCGTACTAGCCCTGCTAACATGCCTTGAAAGATTTAAAGCGACCCATACTTCACATACATAGAAAAAGTCTCAAATATAGCGCTATTCTACACGTGAGGAATATTATCTAAGTGAGCAAGTCAAATACATTATATTGTATTCCGTAGATTTCAGATAGGACACAGTCTAATAATTGATAGGTAGGGCACTGACGAGAAATACCTGTACAGTAGTACAATTACAATTAGCAGTAGATACATGACGTTAACTAAATGTATTAATTAACATAATAGATGCTTAGAAACACGCATGTGTTAAACATTTTGTTTCTTAAAAACACAAACTACTTGTACCTGTCATAAATAGACTAATTGTGATCTAATTAAGTATAATAGACTGACTACATGACCAGAGAAAACCTAGGTATATGAAAATAGGAGCACATAATTTAACATGAAAAATAATGTATTTAGGTAATATCCGATAGCAATATTTTATTGAGTAGTCATCTCCCCCAATATATCTTATATTATTTACTTATTGTTTTATTCATGTTCATCATTATAAGAACCCATAAATGGGCCTACAGTTGGGCTCAGATCACCTCTCACAATGAGAGGCTTTAGAGCCATAGTCTGCCAAGCTGGCCAAACCGCGGACAACTCATAGGTGTGCAGGTTTCCTTTTTTTAATTAAAATAAGTCCAAGGTGTTCAACACACCAACTTATAAAAACCTATTCACTCTCGTCTCGAAGACTTCGACTTCATAAGTAAAAGTAGGTGGGAACATCGCCGCAGGAAAGCTATTCCAGTCCCTTGCAGTGAGTATAACTGCTGCGTATGCTGACTTACTGATGTTGCACGAGTCACAGCTACGCACATAGTACCTAAGACAGTATCTTCAGGAGCTCCCACAGTTTAGTAGTGCTAGTAGTGAATGGCTGGCATTTAAAGCTTCTTGTCGTGATAAAAAGTCTCATTTCACTAAGGCTAAGACTTTGGCCGTATAAGAAGATGCTTGTGAGGTATTGCAAAGGTGGCGGTGATATCTCCCTTTATTGCAGAAACTGAACCTGATGACTTCATGCAACTGTTAGAGGTAAGATTCAGACGCCAAATGCATTGGTCATAGTGGAAATGAATAAAATAAAAAATCTCACTCAATCAACAAATAACCCACATGATGCATGTATATTTGCCAGTCGAATAACTGACATTGTGGCAGTGGTTCAAGCGCTTCATAAAACTCACTATCTGTATAATCCTGATGCGGTTACAACTGTAGTAGATATGGTGATTTCATGTTTTCTATCCCGCGAGGCAGAGTTATATAGCCGTTATACACCAGCTGAAAATGTTCCTGAGCACCTTTGAAGAAGCCACAACAAGCATGTTCCATACACCTCCAGAGCTGTCTTCTCACGCGCCGTTAAATAAATCCTCGAAAACGCTAGAATTTGATCCCTCAAAAAGAACATAAAATATATAATTGCAAGAACTTCAAAGAATTCAATGTTAGTCATAGATGGGAACGAGCTAAAGAATTTACTGTTTCTTTTCGATGCCTTTACAAAAGAAACCTTCGTCATCGCCGCAAATACGAAGATTATGGAATCATTGATGGCAAAGGATCATATCATCCACTCTTACATAGCTCAACACCAAATCATACCGGTGCAGGGAGTCTATCTGACTCAGCTAGAGTGAAATTTGCTAGGCCACAGACATTGAAGAAAGCATTTTTGACGGTAATACCTGTCACAATTAATGGATCCACAGGTTCTACGAATACCTCTGCACTACCTCATGAGGAATGTACAGTAACACTTATAAAAGACAACATCAAGTAGAGGGTACCACAAGGCCAACAGAGACTTTTTATATTGAGGGTATCGCAGGAGCTCGGATTTCTCTGAAGGTTTCAGACAGGTTTCTCTGAACATAAATGGTAATGGAAAACACGCAGAGAAAGAACACCAATTTAAAACACGCACAATTCGGATATTTCATCTCTCACCTAAGAATATCGAATAGACATTGAGAGATTCGCGCACTTCAATGACATCGTCTATGATCTTGTGTACCATCACGGTAAGCCGACCCTACTGACTTCATTGGATTCAACATACTTCTCTTTCGAACTGTATTTCGTCCCTACTGGCTTGAACACTCGGCAGGTATCTCTGCACTACTGTGCTGTGATCTAAATACCTATAGATACCGACCTTGAGCAAATTATTTATATGCAGCAAGAATAGAGTAGCGGAGAAAACAGACCTCTAAGGAACTACGACGTTTGTCGCCATCAATTGCAATGAACATTTATCGATGACAAACCAGAGAAACCGTATATTCAGAAAGTCCTTTACCTAACCGCTAAGTTCTTTATCGAAAAATGCTTTACAGGCTAGCCGATATTTTCCTCACGATTTTTCCCTCACCGAAGCAAGTGATAATTCATTTATAATACGGACATAATTTAAAAGTTAGAGGTGCGTCCCGGATTCAAATTTGAGTCTCCCGTGTGAGAAACCCACATACAAACTCTATACTATCTCAACTTTTGAGAAATGGAAATATAGTAATAATTCATAGAAATTAAGGTAAATAAAAAATAATTCCCTTACAGAGAAAAATATGGGAAATAAGTCTATTTTTGTTCGTTTGTCAGAAAGGATCCTCAAAATGTCACATGGTTTATATAACATGTCATTATTCTCTTTAATTCTTTACTATGACGACCCCGACCCGACTGGGCTACAGTTGGTAGTGACCCTGCCTGCCGAGCGTGGGGTCCCGGGTTCGATTCCCGGCCGGGTCAGACATTTATGTGACAGATAAATGTTTGTTCTCGGGTCATGGGTGTTTCTGATGTGATAATTGTGTATGTCCATGCCACCCGCAACACAGGGAATCCTAGTGCGGGGGTGTGAGTGTGTCAACGTTTATTTATTATTTATTTATTTATTTTATTTTACTATTTACCTTGTATATAAATGTCACATATTATAAAAAACCTATTCGAGAATTTTCTATGCATAATTTCCCAAGACATTTTTTCTTATGACATAAACAATAGTGTGTAAGCGGCTTCGGCCTTGGCGTCTTCCGCTTTTTACCAAATTGAAAAAGATTCAGTATAAAAGAGTTTCACCTTAAACAAAACTATTTTTTATTTTGTTTCAGTAGCTATAATTAATTGATAACTACATGTAGGTGCTTTAAATGTTATCGTAATTTTATTTTATTTCATAGTGTATCTATTTTAGCATGGCGCCCAACGCGGGATCTAACAATTTTAATGTAACTAATTACCTGTGCTTTTGTATGTGTGAAATAGTAGTTTCATAAAAAAAACTATTTTAATGGGTTACTGGTCGATTGATCCCATCAAATAATTTTTTTCTTTATTCCAGAAACACACTCTTTGTTATTTGTGTTTAGCAATACCAACCTTACCCTACCTTCTTAATTTAATAAATCATTTTGAATTATCACTTAAACTATTTTTGCCCAGTCAAACTAATTTTCCATATCTTAACCGTTCAAAAATAGTTCAATCATAATAAATACATAAATAGATATTTAGATGATTGATCCTTGATCCTACTTGAATTAACCTTGAGTACGTTATCACAAAAACAAAAGGACGACTGAGATTCAGCCAGCACAGCACTTGACACCGGCGAAGATTGTGTCCCTGACCGACAAACTTGTTGTTTGAACTTCTCTGAAAAAGTTCATATTTTGTACTATTATGTCGGTTGTTAAGTACATTTTGCTCACACATTAATGTACATAACATACTTTACAAACTGGCTCCATGGTGCAATCTTCACCTAAATTTGATGAAGTCGATTCAACGATCGTTTGCTGTCATATACCTATGTACTGTGTACAGGAATCGAAGTTGATTGACTTACCAAAATATGTTAAAAAACATTTAACGGTTAATTCTAGACGGAAGGTAGTAGCTAACCAAGCAGCTAAAACTCTCACCAATTTGCCCAAGTCGTGATTGAAATACATAGGTGGTAGGTATATGTAGGTCCCAGCAACCTCCAACAGAAGGGACTTAAAGTAACCATTTATTTGATAGAAAAAGATAATATTTGTTTCAAAATACTCTTAAGAACCGCCATTAGATTTATTATTTTACATTTTAGTTATGAGCGTTACCCTCGCCCTGTTTATATGAGCCCTTTTTGTTAAATACCAGCACGTTGATCAATCGTAGATCAAGGTCAAGGTAATTGGGAGGCTCCACGGCTGAAAATTTCTTCATCAAATGTATTGGCGCAGTAAGGCCCTATACAAAATATAGTTGGGTTAGTGTAAATAAATTGCAAACATGATTAACTTTACCGTTTTTCACGTACCTACTGCTCACCTTAACACCAGTTACAGAGTGACCAGAGAAGTACAATAAAATATTGATATATACCCTATATTACATTTAATCAGCTGAAAATAAACACTATACAATTGCATGATTTAAAGTACTTGTTAGACTTTATGTCGATTTTTATGCTGGTTTTCTACCTACATGTTGTGAAGTTCCTGTAACTTTACAAAACTTAGCGACACTTACGACTTTAAAAGCATATCATTGTAATGTTACCAACTGTTCTACTTACTTCTTATTTACAGACCTAAACAACCAGAACGAAATTACAAGTGCGTCGTTTTGGACATTTGGTTATGAAACCAAAAAAAGGTAAAAGATGGATATTATAATTATATTTCATCATTGTTTTAACACATCTTAATCCATATTTCATCACTAGCATGACTAAAAACCTGACGACCCCATAACCCAATTGATAGTGATCCTGTATGTCGTGCGAGGGGTCCCGGCTACGATTCCCTACCAGGGCAAACGCACCTAATACGCACCTAGCATTAAAAGTTAGATAACCACTAAATTATCACTGCGTTGTATATTACAACATAAAAAGAGTGTGAATTCTTTATACCATAATTGTTGTTAATGTCAATGCCTAGCTTAACTTTGCATTTAAGAACAGCATATCAAGCATGTTCTCGAGAAATTCAAGGCTTTGGACCTCTTATGCTACAATAACCTTGTGTAATATAAAAGTGCACATGACGTACACTTCAATGGGAGCGAAAAATATGTTGTCAAAGCTATATAACTTTTAGTTGCTCATAAAAAATGATTATTATGTTTTTAAATAGACAAGAATCTCTAGACAATATAGAATTTGTTACCGATAACGAAATTCGAAAACTTCGAATTGTATCGAGGTAATATAAGTGACAATTTTAAAAATTCGTCATCGTTAACATAGCGTATATCCGATACATTGACTAGGCACCTCGGACTGAACAATAGTGTTATCAAATGATATCGTTTATTCTAAATAATAATTCAAATATTGTTATTTAGCTCGCTACGCGACGAGTCACACACTCATACACAATTTTAGCACATCGAGATACTTGAAAAAACGCATAAATGAATATACTACACCTACTATATCATTCCTACGTATTTGGTATCCAACTCCACTGAATTAAGAGTATATTCTGAAAAAAGCGCATTTTAGTTTTATTTTACTGAAACAAGTTAAATTATTATTGCATTAAGTAAACCGGAATAGATACATAAAGTACATAATATTAGCTTTTATATATCATATCAGTCTTCGATATGATTTATTGAAAACTCGATGGCAACCGCTAACAGAGTTCATTGAGTACGTATGTCGTAAGCAGTTACGTAAGTCTTATAACCACGTTCCGCCTTATCATCAGATTCGTCACACCTACCAAAATTTAAAAATATCTATAAAAATAATTTTTTTACTCGATGATGTAACGATTTCAAAATGTTTTCCATAAAAGTTATTAAGATATAAATGAGCTGGGAGAATACTGGCAATAACAATACAATAAAAAAAATCCCTCAAATAACGCGCTCTAAGGAATTCTCTTAAGGGAATTCTTGAGTCTTATGTTGATTGCGGGAATTATTTTTTGTCAAAAAAGTGTTATAACAAAAAAATTAAAATGAAATAAAACTAGTAATTATTATGTAACCAATTTATTATATAATATAATATTGTATAGAAAAATAGGAATGTTCCCCGATTATTTGTCCCCTACATTTTAAAACCACAACAACAAAACTATAATTATGTAAATCAACACAAAATGCCACATTAATATCAAGTCTTAATTATTATGAACAACAACGATATCCTTAACAATAAAAAAAAATTGTGGTAAAGACAGAATACACAAAAAAAACTAATAAACAACGTGGACCCATTGTACCATTTGCATACAAGTCGATTTTCGCCGCATTTTATTAAATTTTAAAAAATTAAACAAGAGTCACACAAGTTACTAATTACTTCTTGGCGAGTAGTGTTTTGATCAGAGACTCGAGTTTCCTGGTGTCTGTGGCGAACTTCCTTATACCGTCGGAGAGTTTATCGGTAGCCATTTGATCCTCATTGAGATGCCAGCGAAACTGGGCCTCTGTTAGCGAAATCTTTTCGATGTTAGACTCGGCAGCCAATTTAGGATCAAGTACCTGCAATGAAAAGTTTCAACACATTACTATGTAGTAATTATTATATTATTTATTTATATTATTATGATAAGTATAATAGATTACGAAATACTAATCAACTAAAACGCTACATTCAAAACATTCTTTTCAATTAATTCCCAACGAAACATACTGACTCGGAAAATTATAATCGCGCGAACTTTTAAATTTGTTAAAATTAACGCACATACCGACTAATACTTTTGATTACTGCGCCGACAACTACAGAAAACATGGAAATCGTATAATTTGTACAAGTAGGTACTTAAATCGCAGACGACAGGGATAAAATTAAAATTATATGAACATCAAGGTAGTTAAATGGAATGACCTCAAACATTGCTGGAAGGTCAGTCTGATCTGAAGAGTTGGTGGTTTATATGGAAGTCCGCTATTCAATTATTTAATAAAGTAATATGACTACGTTATCAAAAAATCCTAATCAATAACGTACCTAATTAATACGGGGCAAATTTCAATTCAATGACGTAATTTTGTTGACTATGTCATCATCATCTCAGCCGGACAACGCCCACTGCTGGGCATAGGCCTCCCCCAAAAAGTTTTCCACTACGATCGTTTCTGCGCTACCCGCTCACCGTTCCAGTGGCTACCCGCGACCTTCACCAAATCGTCGGTTCATCTAGTTGAGGGTATACCCACTGAGCGTCGTCCGGTGCGTGGTACCATTCGAGAACCTTTCAGCCCCAACGGCCATCGGTTCTCCTAACTATGTGTCCCGCCCACTGCCAGTTCAGCTGGGCAATTCTTTAAGCAATGTCGGTAACTTTAGTGCGCCTACGGATTTCATCATTTCTGATTTGGTCATGTAAGGAAATACCGAGCATTGCTCTCTCCATTGCCCACTGGGTGACCTTGAGCCTTCTTATGAGACCCATAGTTAGTGACCATGTTTCGCTTCCGTATGTCACCACTGGCAATACCCACTGGTCAAAGACTTTCGTCTTGAGACACTGCGGAATCTTGGATGCGCAGATTTTAAAACTAACTATGTAAAACGACTTATTTGAAATCGCTTCTGATACGTAATTGATTTTAAAAACGTACAGTCCTGAACTTAATATTATAATAAATAGCAAAGTTTTATGTTATGTATGCATTGAATAATTTTATTTTCTGTAATTAAAAAAATATAATTTACGTATATTACCGAAAAATAATGATGTAATTGGTCTCTTACACTACGACCTCGATTGAATTACTACGAGTTTCTGCGTCGAATTCAGAACACTAATTGGATTAAGTTTCAATCAAAATCTATATTATCATGGCGAGATATTTTTAGCAATCGACAAAAGAGCAGTTGCGTCACGCAATATAAGTATTTACCACAGCCCATAAAATTCTACATTTCCAACATCTAGTATGTAACCAATGCCATCCAAGCAGGGCTGTCAACCTGCTTGCCAACTGGCTGTCAAGTATTGCAACTAAACACATTAAAAATTCAATTATTATATACATTTTTATTTATTTCACAGTTGATTATTAGTGTGGTGGCTTACTGGGTACGTACTGAATCCCGACACTATGCTCTTCTATCATCGGGAATAAGCTGAATGATAAGCCCAGCGACCAACAAACGCCTCGTCCTTTGTTCACCGAGTTAGATAAGGCTGGCTTGATCTCGAAGCTCCTTACCTCCACAAAATAGATTGACACACGCTGATCTGTAATAAATATTAAGGAACTCACTCTTTTCAACGGTTGTTCGCTGTTAGCCAACTCCTGCAACAGCTTAGGGCTGATGGTGAGCAGGTCGCAGCCGGCAAGCTCGCGGATCTCGCCAGTGTTGCGGAACGACGCACCCATCACCTGCGTGGTGTATCCGAACTTCTTGTAGTAGTTGTACACGCGTGTCACCGAAATAACTCCTGGGTCGTCCTTTCCTTCGTAAGTTTTCTTCGTGTGTTCTACGTACCTGGTGACAGATATACGATTTTTAGCTTCTTACCATTTAAATCAGTAGAATGTCTCAACATGATTTTATTTTCTTTCATTTAAAATTCATCACTGATAAACAAACTCCATTTTGTACAGCATCAATATTCATGAATATGTAATGAAGTTGTTGTTACCAGTCCAAGATCCTTCCAACAAATGGCGATATGAGAGTGACGTTAGCTTCAGCACAAGCAATGGCTTGGTACATCGAAAATAGCAATGTTAAATTACAGTGAATGCCATGTTTCTTCTCCAATTCCCTAAAAAAATAAACATTATAAAATTATGTGGAAAGGTTATTATAAACCTGATGATCAATTTAAGGATAAGACTGCTTGGACAGTTTAATATAATATAGCCATAAGTGCGTTATGTAACTTGAGTAGGGAAAAAACTCCTTGGAATTTTCTTGGCACTTCTTCCAGGACCATTCACAGTAGAGATTTTTTGAAGTAATGGTGTAGTTCGAAAAGTGTTTGTAACAACTAACTTTGAATAAATATTATTTCATTTCATAAAAAATAAATACAATAAGGAGGCAATATATTTTTAAATTTACGATTCTGGTGTAAACTTTAGAATAATTTAGTTAAGAAGCAAAATTTGTTTCTAAAACTTACTTTGCAGCTTGAATTCCTTCCCATGTTGATGCTAATTTAATGAGAATTCTTTCTTTTTTGATTCCATGTTCAGCAAACATGCCAATCAATTTGATTGCTTTCAACATGCTTGCATCCTTATCAAATGATAATCTGAAATTTATATAAAACAGTCATATTTAATTCCAGTATCAATATATTAAGTAAATTGTCATCTATTAAAGCTATTACTCTAAAATTTGTTTATTAAGTGATAAGTTTGTAAATAATAATGTGTAGATACTTACATATCTCTCATTGATATTAAACTAACTAAAGTCACACCACCACAACTGTAATAACACAAGCTAAACCTAATACTATAATAAGCAAAAAGTAATTCATTTCAAAATAAAATTATGGGCATTTTAGTTATTTTTCATTCAATTATATTTTAACAGATTGTATGCTTTAGTCATTTAGTATTAAATTATAAGTCAATCTATAATCATCAAGTAACAAATTGCTTTTATCAAATTTTAACTTCTGTACAAGATTCCAGCAACATCATTGACAATTTAAAATTGTGGTGTTTGCCCAATTCTAGGCAGATGTCAAACATTATCGCCATTATTATCATTATCATAAGTGGATGATTTATGACTAGACAAGACTTTTTTGTTGTTTTTTCAATTTCATGCAATATATTCAGTATACATTGTGATCAATTTACTTGGCAGATCAACTTCCAAAACATACCCTGCAGTAGGCTCCTGAGGGACTAGAGCCATTGAGTGGTAAAATTTCCTGTCTAACTTCTCCATTCAGACTATGTAGTGATACCAATCAAAATAAACATCATTTGTAAATCCAAAGAACATCTTCTTCTTTTCTACTTTTCTACTCCCAAGTACTATCAAGCCCATCAATGAAAAGTTACAGTTTAAGGTGCTAAGTACATAATTCTTAGCTTCTTATAATGTATATTATTACCTTGCATCAACTTCCACTGAAACTCTTCCAGGAATGATTTTCAAAATTTCACAACCAAACAATACACTCAACATGTCCAATATTTCAGTGAGTTGCTCTTCTATAGTACTAAAAGAACATATAAAAACAGTGTTGAATATTGTGATTTAAATAACAGTGTTAAAAAACTTAAAAATGTAATATAAGCAATATATTTTTATAAACAAGTGTTGTCTTTACCACAATCAACAACAATATAATACCAACCCGCCACATTCCTTTCCATATTTAATGGCTTTATCAAGCAGATGTTGATACTGCTCCATTGCAGCAGCTGACAAAATGAGACTGGGATTTGTTGTAGCATCTGTCGGCTTATATGCTTTCATTGCTGCAAAGATAAAAGTCCAAACTAACAAGTATACAAGTAGCTTACTCCATATATATCCATTATTAGAATATAACATTTATCTAAAAAATATTGATTGATTGTAATGTATTGAAATTTAAAATATGACATTACTAACAAGTTTGCAAAAGTATTTTTGCTCATTGATAAACATGTTTTTATGATCATTCCGCATCGCCATAATCAAAAATTATTGTGGCTTTAGAAAAATCAAGATTTTTAAAAGAACATGATTATCCAACGTGGCTAAAAAATAAGTATAAAACTCTAACAATCTGATAAAGGTAATATCATATATGTTACACTAAGATGTTTAATATATTATTCATAAAACCTTCAAAGTCTCCAGTATCTGCCACAACCGTCGAATACTGCTTTAGCTGATCAAGAGCACTCATCTTCGTACGTTTTGCTTGAGGTTCACTGCTCATATCGTGCACGATACAAATACCTAAAAGTAGAAAATAAAAGTGCTATGAAACAAGTTACTCGCTGAAGGTGACCCTCAGAAAGATATCAAGCGACTACTTAATACTGAAGAAAAGAATAATTCTTTAGTAAGGAACTCAGTTAAAACTAAATTGTTGTACAATTTAAGTTATCATATTATAACAATTAAAGTAATTTCTAACCAAAATCTTTAAGTTAATATAAAATCTAATAAGAGCGCAGCAATAACCTAATTTGTAGCTAGGAATGTTCAATTTTGTAGGTACCGTAGTTGCTCAGTCATTGACATTAATTGACACTCACAAGAACAATGTCACATCTGTGAAAGTCAATGCTAATCATGGGTTTGTCGATTCAATTTTTTATTCATATTAAAGTTTATTACTACTGTAATTACTACTATATATACATACATATAATTTAAATTACAAATTCGGTGACAATCTTATGATAGACGTTCTTCGAATTACAATTATACCTTACTTTCTTGATATGTTAGACCATTCTAGAGCCTCTTCTACAACTAGAACAAAATGTACTCTGTGAACTAGAACTAGAAGATCTAACACAGATTACTTAACTATTACAGATTAATCAATATTCGCCACAGTTTTGTAATTTATTTCCAACAATTACAAACATAAAAATTGACTTAGGATTTATAATTAAACTTTTTATTATTGTTGTATATGAGTTTTGTGGTCTATTGTGACATAATTGATCTTATGAAAATTTAACAATTTTGGCAGATAGACAGTTAAACATAGATAGAATACTATAATCGAAATTTCATATTTCCATTTATCCCCATATGGCAGAAACCATCATATACGTCATGTTTGTTTAAAAATAAGACAGAACAACAAAATTTTTGTTACTAGTTTTGAAAGCATTTTCCAATAAATTTTGTTCAAAGTGGTTTTCAGGCTTAAATCGATAATTATTAATTACGACTAGTATATGTGTGAATGTGTTTATATTACGCTTCCAAGGAAAACAAGGATCTATGAAAACAAAAAATTATGTTCACAAGTGTACTTACAGAATATTAAATCAAATGATTTTGAATCCAGAATTCGAATTTAATGTACTCTGTAATCAAAGTATGACAAGTAGCAACACCGTTGCTATGTTTTATCTGTAAATTCTAGAAAATTCGGGTTCTATTCTACAGCGAAATCGAAAAACTAATCCGTACTGCAGTGCACTGAGTTTTACCGTGTTGGAAAACCGGCGTCTCTTTCGCATTTGCGATTTGATTGACTGATTGTCAGGCCGAGACAACGTGTTTTTCGAGAGTTCTGTGAAAAAGGAATATTTCTAAATTTTAAAGCTTATAACCTTGTCATTTCCACCCAGAATGGCTGCTATGTCGGTTATAGGCATTGATTTCGGTAATGAATCATGTTATATTGCTGTGGCAAAAGCAGGTGGTATAGAGACCATAGCAAACGATTACAGCTTACGGGGTACACCGTAAGTATAAAACTTTTCATTTTATTTTTCATCTACATTTTTATTCCTCTTTGCAAGTAGCATGATTTGCTAAATGAACAGAATACCTTATTTGACTAGTTCTTTTAAGCACCAATCTGACCCTGAATTTTATTATGTACTTTTTTCACTTCATTCGTTTCTTGTACTGTGTAATTTAGACGTTACTATTTCATATATTTCAAATTCTTAAACTGAGCTCAATATCAATCATCGAAAAGAATGTGTGCTATGTCACACTGATAAATATTTCTACTGTACCTCTAAGAGTAAAGTTATGTTAACCTAAAAGTAATGAAATGTTTCTAGTAATAAGTATAATTATGAATGTTTAATTTTTTTCACATGCGCAATTGTTTTAGATCATGTGTGGCGTTTTCACCAAAGAATCGAATATTGGGAGTAGCAGCAAAAAATCAAATGGTCACTAATATGAAAAATACAGTCTTTGGCTTTAAGAGACTTTTGGGTAGAAAATATTCAGATCAATATGTACAAAAAGAATTAAAACACTTCCCATTTAAGGTTGAGCAGAGATCTGACGATGGGATTGGAATAAGGGTCAATTACCTTGGAGAGGACAATGTTTTTAGCCCTGAACAGGTGAGCATGAACCCATAAATTTCAATTAATAATAATATAATATGTATCATAATTGATCTATATGATTTTAAACTATATCATCTTAGCTATTATACATTTTAATTGTAATGGGTAGTCATGATTTTATTGTAATTAAATTGAAATGTCAGTAAAAAAAATAAAAATTTAGAGTACATATTATAGTTGAATGTGTATAATTTTTCTGTTATTAAACATATCTCAAAACATTCCTTATAAAAGTACTGAATGAGTTGCAGAAAAATTTAACATAACTAAATGAGCAAAATCCTGTTAAATGCAATAAGTAACTATAAATTCAGTGACAGTGAAATCTAAGTAACTGCTTTTTTTGTTCAGGTTTTGTAGAGATTATAGATGTTCATGCTATATAAAGTTCTATAAAATTATGAAATGAAATTCTACAATAAAAGTTGTGATTATTAAATGTTTATAAGAGCTCCACTAATATGATTGTACACAAATTTTCATATGCCTAAACTAAACAAATTTTCTAAATCCCCCTCAGAGATGCTGTACAAATGCTGCTATCGCATATTCTAATCAATTGAACTGTAACATTTTGTCTCTATTTTTAAATGTAGGTAATAAAAAAAATAATATAATATCAAATTTGCTTTAAGGAGCCTTAAATAGAATTTATATACATACTATAATATTATGCAATATTTACTGAGTGAGTTTTAGTTAGCGATTAATTAATAAGTAATAACAATTACTGCTTACAAAATGAAAAAAATATATTATTGATATGTAAATTCTGTACTGAAAATTATTAATTAGCACTTAGCAGTATAATATTTATAGGTTAGGTTAGGTTAGGTTGACTTCCTTTAATAGACATAATGTATAACTTGAGCATGTCATCAGTCTTTCTGGTCGGGGGTGATGCCTTTGGTGTTCTCGAAATAAATTAGTGATGGTGACCACATACCATTGGCTATTTACATATAAAAAAATGTTTTTTAAGGAACTTTAAAAGCCATCACCCAAAAGCAAAATCACCCAAAAAATAAATGAATATTTTGTTGCTAGTACAATTACCAATTGGTTTTGTTACTTGAATTGAAGGCAGGTTACTAGTTATTATCACCAGTGGTTAGTTATAATTATTGATTTATTATTTTTAGCATTTATTATTCAACTATGTTGTCTACTAGTCAGTAACCACTAACTAATTATGGTTTTTTTTTTATTATAGATAACTGCTATGTTATTCACAAAGTTGAAGGACATAGCTACAACAGCACTACAAACTCAAGTGAATGACTGTGTGATATCAGTGCCTAGCTATTTCACTAATGCTGAAAGAAATGCTTTGCTAGATGCAGCTGCCATTGCAGGTAACATCTAATGGATACATTTTATTCATTGCCATTCTTGGTTTTTATAAGTTCTATTATTAAGATTTAGATTGAAGGTTTACTTTTTTTTTATAAAAACCTACAAATGTTTCAATTGTATGGTCACTTGTCAGATTGGAAAGAGAAAAAGTCTTATTCCACCAATTTGAACAGTATATATTGGTATCATAGGTTATTTTTGTAACTGAGTAGTGTGTTAATTAGTATGAAAAATTAAATGAACATAAAAATATTGGTATTGTAACCTCCCTTTTCTGGTTTAGTGGAAATGAAAATGGCAAAATTTACTTCATTTAAAATCAGGGTTCGATGATGGATATATATCATGATATATATCCAATATATATCAAATGATTTTTTATGATATATATCAAATTTTATATTATTGAGTATATTTTGGTGTTTGTTACTGTATTTCTACTTCCCAAATGTAGATGGCGTTGGAGTAGAGTTAAAACATACTGCCTAATAGTAAGTTCTAATCCATAAATGGCAACGCTTCTGCCGGCATTAATGGCATCTGTTGTGTCAAAAAAAAATCTGTTTTTTAACACATATACAGATAGTATACATGAATAATACAATAAAATAATAATATGGCTTTCATACAAAATGGATATATATCAAACTTTTGATATATATCGGATATATATCATAAATATCTGATATTTTGATATTTATAATAAATATCAGATATTTTCGAATCCTGTTTAAAATAAAACATTACATTGTTTTTATATGTTATGAGATTATTATCATTACGTTACTAGCTGTAAGGTTGGTTTTGTTCATATAAAATCTATATCTTAAAATTGTTTGTGCTTATGCCTACCTTGCATTGTTCTCTGTCACCCTGGATTGGCCGATAGAGAATAACAAAAGGGCATTCACCCTTTGTATGCCCTAGTATTACATAAATACAATAAAGTATAATTAAATAAATAAAAACGCATATAGCCTGTTTCCTATAATACATTGATAGAATTAATAGCATTTAATGTTTCTGGCTAAAGATAAAGTATGAATATTCTCCTGTTATTTCATCTCATTTATTATATTTATCTCATATATACAAGTAAAATTGTTATTCAACAATTCTAATTAACTTTACAGGGCTTAATGTATTGCGTCTCATGAATGAAACCACTGCAACTGCCTTAGCTTATGGAATCTACAAACAAGATTTGCCTGCCGCTGAAGAGAAACCACGAAATGTAGTGTTTGTTGACTTTGGGCACAGCTCTCTTCAGGTAGACATTTTGACTGTTCTGAACTAATTAAAATCTACACTAATAAATAAAGTTAGAGTGTCTGTTTGTAATATTAAAATAATCACTTTTTACATCATTACTCATATGAATGTTTATATTGTACATATACCAAAATAACATTTTTTACAATTTTTGTCTGTCTGTCGGTTTGTTCCGGCTAATCTCTGAAACAGCTGGACCGATTGTGATGGGACTCACTGGCAGGTAGCTGATGTAATAAGGAGTAACTTAGGCTACTTTTATTTTTACTAAATAACACTAGGGGCACAGCTAGTTTAATAATAAATAATGTTTTATTAATAGCTAATTAGTGACAAAATGTTATTTTCTGTCAGTATTGAACTTATTTTTGACCTGTAACTTGAAATATTTCATAATTTCCCAGGTATCAGCTTGTGCATTTAACAAGGGCAAATTACGTGTGTTAGCAACATCGACTGATCCATGCTGCGGAGGTCGCGACATTGATATGGCATTAGCAGAATATTTTTGCCAAGATTTTCTCACCAGATTTAAGCTGGATCCTAAAAAGAATCAGAGGTACATTACAATAATATATTTTATTGTACATGGTCATGTCTATTTTTTTAAACAAAAGACATAGATTCTAGGTGACATCAGGAGGTCATTATTTTTATCTCAACATAACCAGATAGATATACTGTAATTATCCATAATTCTTTACCTAATAATGGTCACTAATATTAGTAACTTTATTTTACAAATTTGACTTGTTCCTCTAGAGCCTTTCTGCGTCTTCTGCAAGAAGTAGAGAAGTTGAAGAAACAGATGTCAGCCAACAGCACACGGCTGCCATTAAACATCGAGTGCTTCATGGAGGAACGCGACGTGTCTGGCGAAATGCAGCGCTCACAAATGGAGCAACTCTGTGCTGATACCTTCAATAGAGTTGAAAGAACTCTTCGAGCTTTGTTGCAGAATGCCAGTAAGGTTTTTTACTTATATGGGAGTAGAACACACAAAAAATCCATGACTCCACATATGCTTTTAAGTAATTACTGCTGTTCATGGTTATAATCAGTCTTTAGACAAGTGTAGTTCTTACTCCTTAGGCACTGAAATAAAATGGTTTAATTGTTTATTTATTTTACTGATGTGGTGTATAAATAGAGGATCTATCAGGACACAAATAAAAAATGTCCGGTGCATAGAAACATGGCGGTTAGTGGTCATGTAGACATTTAATGCAGATATTAAAAAAGTCGATGAATTTATACTCTCAATGACTAACATACATATAAATTTTTATATTTCTAGGACACTAAAAATGTAATGCTTTTGAAATGAAATAAATAAAAAAACGTTTACACACTCACACCCCCGCCTGTTTTACCTGTGTTGCAGATGGCACGGACATACACAAATATGACGTCACAAACACCCATGACCCGAGAACAAACATATGTCTGTCACATAAATGTCTGTCCTGCCCGGGAATCGAACCCGGGACCCCTCGCTCGTCAGGCTGGGACATTACCAACTGGGCTATGGGGTCATTATTACCAAGTTAAATAAGTGTTACAAGTGCTGTTCTCTCTCCGTTGTTATATAAAAAATCTGTTTATGTTGCAGAACTGAGATCTGAAGAAATCAGTGCTGTAGAGATTGTAGGAGGATCCACTAGAATTCCAGCAGTTAAAACATTGATTGAACAAGTTTTCAACAAAAACGCTTCCACTACATTGAATCAGGTAAGTAATTACATTTTAAGACACTTCTTTTACAGATTGAAATTTTTCCATAACTCTGAGGGAAGTATCAATTATCTACGTTAGCCAATGTATTGTTCCTGTGGCCATGAATTTAGTTCTGTTTCTAAGTTTTTTTTTTTTTGTATTTATAACACTGAAGCTGGTCAATAACTACCAAAAATAAAAATAAATTAAGTCGGTAATACAAAAGTGTCTCTTCATGATTAACGTATACATCAGACTGTATACTATAATAAAACTCACAGTGTAGTAATATGTGATTTCGCAGGACGAGGCGGTGTCGCGCGGGTGCGCACTGCAGTGCGCCATGCTGAGTCCGGCAGTGCGCGTGCGCGAGTTTAGCGTTACCGACGTGCAGCCGTACGCCGTACGGCTCGCCTGGGACGCCGCCCGTGGTGAGGACAGCGACATGGAGGTGGGTTGCCATTTTCACTTGTACTAATAAAAACTAATAATAATTCCGCAATCTACTCCGATTATAATTGTCATAGGCTGATTTAAAAGACATTCTGAGGAATTTCTTTCGCTGTTTCTTCTCACTTTTAAAGCACATTTTCGAAAGGTAGGAGAAGCAAACATAACCTGCATAAGAGTATTTGCAAACTATCTAAATGATTACACGTCTTTAAATTTGAATTCGTAATCATTTGAATGAGTCCGTTAACTCAACCTGAGAAACAAAACAATAAGTTGTAAATAACATTATGCTCCAAGTATTTTCATACATAAGTCATAATTTATTATACCTACGTCAATTACGTATGCAATGAAGATTTGGGTTCGATCTATTTGAGCGAGTAACATATTTGTGACGTTAACTGACGGTTAAACACACCATAAATTCGTTTTAAGAAAAAAAAAATTTCATCCCTCACCACTATGAGTGCAACATCTGACGCCGAATTTCCTGATTTATTAAAAACGACTTCGTTCTGGTGGAATAATTAATTTTATATAACCTATGTCCATTCAGTACATTTTACCTGTTAAATGGTAAACGTGAAGAACACGTGATTTTGGAGATCACCCACTGTATACACACAAACTCACAAATTTCATCGCACTCTATAATAATGTTAGTATTGATTAATCAATTGCTACATTATTAAATTCGTAGAGAAAAATTCAATGTTACTACCGCCCATATTACACCTCTGTATATATCAAGCTGAATTTTCTGAACGAGTTTAACTTAGCATGTTCACAGATAATTTTTAATTTTACAAGTAATTTTTTAAAGTAAGTTTGAATCGCAGATTCTATTCTGGACATCACTAGGGTATAAATATGTCTATCGTGACTATGAGTTTTGTCGGTTTTAGGTGTTCCCGGCTTTTCACGCTGCACCATTCTCAAAGATGCTTACATTCTACAGAAAGGAACCTTTCACAGTCCGTGCTTATTACTCTGATTCTACTCCGTACCCGGACTCTTATATTGGTAAGCTATGAAATGTGTTTGAAAAACATCGGTTAGTGATGACAGTATGTATTATTTAGGTTATTAAATTACGAAGTCAATTTGCAATATCTATTCGTTCAAATTTAATTTCCACCTTAGGTCAGTGGCATATAAGAGATGTGCAACCGACGCCAGAAGGTGAATCACAAAAAGTGAAATTGAAGGTTAGAGTAAATATCCACGGAATAATAACGATTGCATCGGCGTCTCTAGTAGAAAAGAAACAAGATTCGACACAGAACGAGAACATTGAGATGGAGAACGTCAACGAGAGCGCGCAAAATAGCCAGGAGACCCCCATGGAAACTAACGGCAGCTCCCAAGACCAACAGAACGGACCCGATAACCAAGAGGTGAGAGAAGATGAAATGAAGGGGGAGCCTCAACAAAAACAATCGTGGACACAGAGAGTAGGACAGTGGATCAGTGGGGTATGTGTCGGTAGTGCCTTTGTGGAGTGTGGTTGTGATGTCTGTTGCTGCTTCCCGTGTGTTTGTTATTTATCTCTCGAGCTCTCAAACTTTACTTTGCTTCCGTTTAAGCAACAGACTTCACGACATTTGCATTATCCCCACCCTCTGAAGGAGGCCCCATTTGCACAGTATTTTCAAAAGGGCTTCATTCAGAGACCTTTTGAATATACAATGTAATTGTAAGATGCTAGAAAAGTTTTCCTCTGTGTCCACGCATGTTTATGTCAACCTTGCAATTATTATTTTGTATCCCGTAGATGATAATAAAAGATTAAGAGCTGTAAGTTACTATTCGTTTTGCTTGTGGTTTTAAAATGGTGCAAATGGGTCATTGCGTCACTTGGAAATAAATGTGTGTTGATGTACATTTTAGTTTTTTAGATTTAAAAAATAGATTTAAATATTTCCAAGATGATTCAATGGTGGGGCTTCTATATTTTAAATGTTATGAACCGGCTTGCATTATTTTCAGGAGAAATCTGATGATAAACAGGATAAGTCTAAGGACAAGGCTAAGAAAGTTGCAGTTAAAACTGTAGAACTACCGATCGACGCGCAAACTCATGGATATTCGCAGCATGAACTCAATTCATACTTGGAACAAGAGGTAAAAGCTTGGTTAGACGGAACTATTTTCAATAATATATTAATTAATACCATTGTTAACTTAACTAGACCTCTGTAACGAACCAATAGAAGTCAAATATCTCCTCATAACCTTTTTTTTCGCCTGATTAGCTTTTTTACTCTATATTGGTTTAAAAAAATTGTTTTTTTTTTGTTATTTTAGTAATTACGAAACTGATCAACCGATTTAATTTAGATCACTTTAGTAAAAAGTTTCATTTATTATGTTGCAGTATTAAAGTCGTGAATACACAAAATATAACGCAAATAACATATATTTCATGAAACACGTTTCATTATGTAGGAATGCATGAATATCTGGGAAACTGCCCCATTTTCAATCCACCTCTTCGCCGCCGTCGATCTCGATCGCCTCTGTCAGTCGTAAGTGTCCTAATGAGAAATGTATATTATTTCAGGGTAAGATGCAAGCTCAGGACCGACAGGAAAAGGAACGCGCTGATGCTCGTAACGCACTCGAGGAGTACGTGTATGAGTTGCGTGGCAAGCTGTCGGAGGGCGAGGCCCTTCACGACTTCGTGGCCGACGACCAGCGCAATCGCCTCGTCAACCAGCTCGACGCTCTCGAACAGTGGCTCTATGATGAAGGCGAAGATCAGAATAGACAGGTGACAATTTGACTTCCTTTTATTAGCAGTCTCCAATCGTATAGAAGTCCATGAATCGAAAAGAGCTGAAGTATGTTCACCCCATTGCTCTAATGCCAATATATGCATGGAATGACAATTTAAACATTACGACTTATATTAATATTAGTTATAAAATGTACTGCACTGATTTTACAAATCACAATTCTTGGTCAATTTAAACACTACAAACTGTATTCAAAAATATTTTTGCTACGTTTACAGGTGTACAGTGACAAATTAACGGAACTCCGAACAGAGGGCGAACCTATTAAGCAGCGACGTCTAGAGTTCGAGCTACGCCCCGGCGCCTTAGATGACTTTGCTCTAGCAATTCAATTAACCAATAAAGCTGTTGATTTGTACAAGTAAGTTTTTTATATATCTATTTCGGGTGTTTATATTCATATTTTTTACTATGAAGCAGTAAAAAAATAGTTTTTGTCTTGCCTTTTATTTTGTGTTTTGTAATGTTTTCTATATACACCTTAATATAATATTTTTTGCCATTTTTATGGTTGTAGATTTTTTTATGATTATTTGGCTTAACCCTTTACCGAACACGGTGCTAAATATGGAACATTCTCAACAAATCGCCATAGATGACTAGATATGCCATCTCTACCGCAAGTAATCATAACCGTGTTACAGTATGCTGTCTAAAATGGCGAGAAAATGTCGCTACTGTGGGGCTATTAAGTGACAGTAATCAATCAGTAAAACATTTGTTGTCGGCATTTTGACAGTGTATGATATTATTTATAAAAGAACCATTAAGAATTCAGCTCTTGTTTGACTCCATTTAACACTGTAAAGCATGATGTACCAAATCTGGAACGGCAAAAGTTATATGCGATAGTGCACATAGATCCAAATCTGGAACAAAGTGTTTTTTTTTTTGTAATAATTACCAAAACTAGATCTAGTTTTTTTATTTTATTTTTTCATGTTTTATTTTACCTATTTTAGGACGTAATTGTTTTCAAAAGATTTAAAACACCCATGCGGTAAAGGGTTAAATTTAAATAATTAATTTAATTTGTTTACTTAACCTCTGATATTGCTATTGTGTTTTACGACATTGATTTTGTGCTCTATGACTTTTCTAAATGCCCCAATTATATTTATAACAAAGAAAACGAGACATACAAAGTCGATTTTTAATTTCCTTCACACAATTTTATTAGATGCAGACATAAAATGTCAAAATAAGAATTTATATAAAGTTCCAGTGTTAATTGCAAGGTCAAGAAGACGAAAGTAGATGTTTGAAAAGCAAGGCACTTTAAATCTGAGTGTGTTTTACAGGGCAGGAGACGCGAAGTACTCGCACTTATCTGAAGCGGAGATGGCGAAGGTGAGCGAAACTGCAAGGAACGCACTGGCCTGGCTGGAGAACGCGCGTCAGGCTACCGCACACGCGCCCCGCCACCAGCCCCCGCCCCACACCACGCACCAAATCCGCCAAGAGAGACAGGTATAGTGATTACGGGCTATGTCTTTTTTGCAGTAACAATAGATGGGTCACGTGATGGTAAATGATGATCTCCACTGTTGCACAGCTGAAATAAAAAATCGATGCGTTGCCATTGATTTTTCTAATTAGGATACGTAAAAGTCTTTACGTATCAGTCCGATATTACTACTTTTTCCATCACTCAATCTTGTATCATAGAGAAGAGATTCACTGTATACTATTATACTCCATTACATCTAGGTCTATTATTATACATCTTTTTATAATATTATGCCCAAATTATTTTTACGTTTTAATATATTTCTATGCTGGAAAACTCGTAGTAGTATCATTACATCTTTGTCAAGACTTAAAAAGAGAAAGATCCGTTTTGAAGGAGCTGTAATTAATTTAATAGTATATTGTGTGGTAATGTTAATTTTTTTTTTCGTAGACTTTCGAGGGCATCGTAAACCCTATCCTGAACAAACCGAAGCCCAAGGAAAAGACTCCTCCGCCGACTAACCCCACTGCCGGCGACGGTGCCCCCGCCAGCGACGTGCCCAACGACAACATGATGGACGTCGAATGAGCTCGCCCACCACCAATCAAATTGACACATCCCTAAATTATAAATTATCGACATGATGCTGTCTCATCTCACACCCGTGTCACGTCCATATTCAATTATTTCTTTGTAAACACTTTCAATTTTTTGCTTATTTTGTAACTGAACTCATACAAGTATATATTTTTTTGTTCTTTGCCAGAGGATGCTTGTTGTTCTTGTTGTAGTAATAACTATCGTTGTATTGTTATCCTGGATTACTATTATAGGGAAAAAATTAAACAAAACTGTTGTGCTGCGATTTTTTTTTTGGAATAAAAATATTAATAACGAAGCTGATTACGAAAAGCTTTACGAATATGGATAAAATTTATATAGTTAGTTACATTTGCGTCTAGTATTACGAGTGTTCGCTCAGTTTGGAACAAGTTTCCTTACACCAATGAAAACTTCCTAAAAAGTTTTTGGTATTGTGTTACGTGACATGTTAGGTGGTATGATTTGAGAATTCTACTTCAGCCATATCCCATGCAACCAACTGTTTTTCTCAATTAAACTTTACACTATTCTAGGAAACAGATAGATGCAACAGTTGCAACTAACTTATCTACACAATATTTTAATCTCACTAGTTGTCTCGACGCATATTTAAGCCCCAGTCAAGTTTTGTTTCGATATGAATTTCACTATAAATCACATCATCAATTCTTACTTATTGGTAAAGCATTTCTTTTCATAGGAAGCGTTGAGGAGCATTAGAATAATAATGATTTGCTTGGAGAATAATTTATATATTTTGTGTATTTTATATGTTGTAGCATCGTAACAATGTAATGCAATTCTGTTAAATGAAATATCTTGCAGAGTGTAGTAGATATTATAAATTTTATCACAAGTACTACAATATTAGTTATTCAAACATTTTCGAAATAATTCATTCAAATACATGACTTTTTTGGAAGGTGATTGAGCTGAAATGGATAAATATATTTAGTACAATAACTTAGCTAAAATCCATGTCCATAAACGTAAAATTGAACATGAAAAATTAATGAAATTTGGTAAAGTAATTGTTACTCTACAATGTAATTGATTTGGATATAATTTATATTAATAATATTCGTTGGTGGGTAAATAATATAAAACACATTTCTTATCTCACTACTATTAGTTAATAAAATATTGCTTATAATTGTTCCATAGGTGTAGCATTTCACGTAATATGTAACAACAAAGTATTATGTTTCTTAGAAATGTTTTTATGTTGTCTACAAAACCAAAAGAATATAAAATATGCTTGTCATTTCATTCCATTAAAAAAAGTTCAATTGACGCCTTAACTCACTCCACAAAGTTTGATGTTAATAAGAAATTAATAGTTTCTCAAAATTATAGTTACAAGTATCGCTAGATAATGATGTGATATTGTCCATAAAAATGTTTTTCATTAATTGTAAATAAAGTATACTAGATTGTACAAAATTACATTATTTGAAATGCACGTAGGCACACGTCTTGTGAAGTTTCTAAGCTAAAAAATAGTTTTGCAACTGTGTTGTTTCGCAAGCTATACTATACTGCATAATATATAACTAAATCCGCTTTAATAAAATAAAAGTTTAAAACTACTACTCAATATATGCCCGCTTGCTTCCAGATCTAGAGAGAATTATCTTTGTACGTATACATAAAATACTGCGTCTTCTAGTTGATGTCCTTAGATTAAAAAAATACTTAGATGGAGTATTAAAGTCTGGTTAAACATTATCGCAGTATACAATTATTACGTCAAGGGTGTTCCATGACCATTAATGTTTCTCATAATTATGTCAAACATGTTTGATTAGCTTATTAGAAGACATTACAACATACACGCGAAAAGAACGATTATTTCTCCCGACGTTCTTTACCGAGCTACGCGATGTTTTATATGGTGAGCAGTATTTCGAAAATAAACTGTCATTTATTTCATATGTATTGAAATTCGAGTGAAGTACTTTACATTTTGTAGACTACAATATATTTATTATTTTGTTGGTTTTAAACCTGTATTTGAAAAAAATATAATACAACTTTATTCTATTTCACGCTGTTTTTGGGCTAATAAAGGAGCATTCCATCTACGTGTTGGTTTTAATCTAAAACAAAGCTTCAGATGGCAGAATGTTTCTAAAATATAAATTCAAATAGGTAACTGTATCAGTTAAACCTTGCACCGGTTTGTTATTTTAATTTGTATTACTAATTTTATTTTTAATTCAGTTTTGTGTTAAACTGATACAAGGTTCCTTTGGCCTATTTGTACATTTAGAAGAAATGGTTGAACCATTTAATGAATTGTTAATTGTGCATTTTTAATAATAGCTTAGTAAACGAATTATATAACTAGTTTGTTTTTCCTTACGAATTCTACCCAAACCTACAATTAAGTTGGTCTTTGTTAATATGAACTGCATTCCTCTATCCTCATTTAGTTCTATCGACAAGCATGACAAGAATAGAAACATGCTAATAACAATACTAGCAGAACCTTATGTGAACATTAAATATTTTATGTAAACTATAATAGGATGTGTTAAAAAAGCAAAGACAATTCAATAGTTGTCAATATAAATAATCCATATATATATATAATAAAAACATCTCGTTCGGTCGGCGAATTAAAGCACTTTATTTAATACGTATCTGGACTTAGCTAAAATCAATACACAATCTAAGACACATAGTCACTCAAGACTATCCTAGCAGTTACTTACTTTATCATCATTAAATAATAACCCTTCTATGACAGATAAAAAACGTAACTTGACATGTTTATGGAAAGGAACATATTTATGTCAGCGTAGACTTTGACTTATGTGATAAGGTAGTTTCTTACGAATATAGCGATGTGTGTAATGTAGTGTAGTGATTACTTAAGACTTATTGACCGTTCGAAGGCTCTTAAAATATTAATATGAATTAAATTATTTTGCGACTTTAATTTCAAATATGATCTCGGCTCTTTGTTACTATTTCGAAGCTTCTCGAAAGGATGGCCCAGAAGATGAGGGCGGCAGCCTTACGAAGTTTCTGGAAGGGTGGCCGACCCTAACAGTGGAAACAATAAAGGGGCGAATATGGCCGTGTTTACCTGACCCGCAATTGTTTTATCGATTTCCGGGTATTATGATTGACTTTCTGCGAAAGGCGTAGAAAAGCCTGGAAGGCCCGAAAATCGATAACAATACCGGGCAAGGTCGCTCACAGGGCATTCGATAATCGAATATGATAGCGAAGTTCTCTCCCTACGAAGCGAAATCAACTTGCGATCTACGAGTGCCACTGCGACTGTGCAAGTGAAGTCAGTCTCTGCGGAACTATTGTGGAATTACACGAACCTGTGGATCTTGATAGGTAACATTACTATAGTTATATAGTTTCCATACAGAAACTATATTTGCATCTGACTACCGATTTATTTATTTTTAATAAAATAATTATGGCGTCGATCATAGATATATAACAATATGGTCAGAATTTTGACCACTAAGTCAAAATAAAGAATCATTTATATTGACATGTCATAAGAGCAGTTTTCTCCCTCTGTTACAAAAATCATTAAAATACATTTGTCATGGCTTATTTTAGTTATATTCTAAAAGAAGTTAGTAAATATTTACATACATACACAGAGACGTGTTTGTAGTCTTTAACACTAGAAATGTGTGCAATTCAAAAAAATCTAAAAACCAAATATTGGAGATTATTTTACCATTTACCAAACGCCCTTAGCTGTAGACTTGTGTCATAACGACCGAATTCGGCAAAACCGGGCGCGGGCGTTACTTTATTGAATGTATGACGGCTAGAGGAAAGATTTGTTAGTGTTCGGCAGGCCACGGTAAGGTTATGTACTGGTTGTTATCATTCGTAAAGCTTGTCAGGGGCCTTCGACTTAGAAACTTCTAATTTGGTTTACACTTCCACCTCCATATTGACGTAGTGTAACACGCGGCCAACTCATTGACAAGGAGACCCATTGGCGGCGGCGGCGTATCCCAGTAACGATAATGCTTGCTGCTAATGTGTTAAGTCATAATAATTATCGTTTCGCTTAAAAGGAGTGCTGTTAACCTTGAGGATACGCTAACGTTTCTCGAAACGAAGCAAGGTCGGGTTACTGGTCAGAAGTATTTAAAAACAAACACCATAATTTTAATATAGAATTTTTTTATATACAAATTAACGAACAACATTGGTCGAAACAATATGAAATATGAGATTATGAATAGTCAATTAAATTCTTTCAAAATTTTATTCTTGTCATCGTAGTATTTACGTAAACGAATTTCAGCATACCTGAAAGAACAAATTTTCAAATGTTTAAATTTTAATACAAAGGGGTAGGAAATGGACCATACCTACTAAGAAATACTAAATTAGAAAAATCCGGCGAACGTTGTTCTTTTTGTTTGTATTTATTAACCTTTTTATAAAAAAAAAAAATTTACAATGTTATTACAAACTTGCTGGTTAAGGATAAGACTGCTTGGACATGTTTAACATGTAGCCATAAGTGCGTACTGTAACTGAAAAGTGTTTGTAAAAATAAACTTCGAACAAATATCTATTATTTCATTTCATTTTACAGATACATACATACATACATGTAAACGCGAATCTTTTATTCAATGTAAAAAATTAAACGTGACGAAATAAAAGGTAATATTTAATTTTAAGACATTTAAGACTTTACCTATCCTCAACTCGTTAGTGAACTGTCCTTGGTTTACACTGCTGAACGACGGACGGAACTATGACAAGTGGTTGTTTCTGTTGGAGATATCTTCTGGATTTTTTATCACCCAGTTGATTATTCTACGTGTGTGACGGACACAAAAACTAGAGGAATCTTAATTTCATTATTTTGTATAGAAACGAATCCTAAATATTTTTGCTCTTTCACTCTGACAGCAAAAATATTCCATTCTTCACGTGTTAGTGGAACAATTTTATCCCGCCAAATAAAGTCTAATCGTTATAAATTGTAATTTTGCAATGACCCAAGGGAAGTGAATAAATGAAGTAATTTATTACGTATCAAGCGGGGGACAAGAATGTATAATTAAAAAACTATTAAAATATTATTGTATTCCTTAACTCACCGTCCAAAATCAAAATCAATATCTGATAACTCATACTGAATGAGTGACCAAATTCCCCAAAAGAAATGTGAGGCTAATGCCATCTGTTGAACTTCTTTATATAGCTTTTCTATGAGTGAATTCGAAGGTGCACCATCGTCTAAGTATTCAGAAAGATATGTTCGAATCCAAATTAGTTGAAATTCTTTACTAGGATACCTGGAATAATCGATATCGTCGATGGATAAGCCTGAAAAATACATATATGTCATTAAATAATATAAAAAGACCAAATATATTTCAAAATATTTATCGAGACAATAATAACTTACCGACAAATTCATTGAAATGATTTGCTATATCGTATGCCTGGTAATTATACGCGGCGTATTCAAAATCAATAAAGGACACTGTGCCCTGAGATTCATTGTGGATCACGTTTCCTAGAAGCAAATCATTGTGAGCAAACACAATTGGGCTCTCAATTTTGATTAAGTGTGATTTGAGGCGCTCAAATTCTATTCTTAATTTTGTAACCGATCCAAAATTTTTTGCAAATCTAAAAATTTAATAAAACCCTTGTGTGAGACTGTCTTGCATATAAGTAAATAAAAAATACAGTTTACAAAATGTGTAAATAAGCTTGCATGGTTTTGGATCTGGCCTATTATTATAATAATATAATATTCTTTCAGTATCAATCTTGTGAATAGTACTATAATTACCGGAGTATTCAGTGCGAAACAGCATCGCTCCAGGTCCTCTAGACCATGTAATTCATTGTTTTGAGCAATAATTAAAATCGAAAACCTCAAAATACTCATTTATATAGAGAATACATAAGTGACATAACAATAACATGTCATGACATACATTTTGACGATTTTGAATCAATAATAATAATGACATAATAACAATCACAACAGGTAACAAAATATACATTTGTCTATCCCCTCATCGCTGCGGAAGATTCCGTTTCGCCGGCAATGAATACTCAGCGGCCAGATACGACCGATCGTTGGTTGTTTGTGTTGTAAACACAGCTGAGATTTTAACAATAGTTAGAAATGCTCCATATGTAGCACCACATCATTTATAGGCCTATCACAGCCGCTGGTTAGCCAGAGAAAAATCAACCATGTTTGTGCTGACTTGCTACGCTTCACGTAAAGTGGATGACGGACAGAGCAAATACAACGAAAGGTATGAAATTACTATCGAGATATTCAGATTAAGTTATCTACCTGTGTTTCAAAAACTGCACGTAATCCTAGCGGAGGCAGGCCAATTCGTTAATAAAGTTAGTAGTGAAATTTTAATTGTAAATTGATAAGAGATTAGTTTTTCTTGCATTGTAATAACTAGGACACTTAAGTTACAACGTCTTGAATAGAAGGTAGCAATTCTCTACGCGTACTTTTCAAATTGTCTTATTAGCCACAATCATCATAATTTCAAAAAAATAAACATGCCTTATAAATATAACAATAATAACAGTTATTTAATATTTAATCACAAACCTGCTTTGTTTTGTCGGTGTTGAGAAAGGCTCAGGTATTAATCCTAAGAATTGTTCTGTTTTGTCCCATAGCATCGGTTCCACTTTTATCTGCAAGAATATTCTATTTACATAATAACAAGATGATACGGAATTATTACTGGAGGCATAGTTAACTATCCCCTATTTTAACTTATAAAATTTTTAGCTTTGAAAATTGATCGATAAGTATATTTTCAAGTGACACCATATTGTGACTTCAAAAATACATGAAACGAATAATCAGCAATTTGGCAGCCACGTGAAAAATAGATATTCGCCGATGGAGATTACCGTCATTAGATCTTGAATGGATTACACAGTCAGTTTCACCAAAACAATAGACTCAAAATGAACAAATTATGCATATTTTATAGAGCAACTGACCATGGTTTAAACGTAATTAGGTAAACTGAGAAAAAAAGCCATGAAAACTACATTAACAACATAATATACACAGATAAGAAGAAGATATTGCAAATTATGCAACAGAGTTTTAAAAATAGATGACCAAAGAAATTTGAGTAATTCAACCAAAACAACACTAATTATCGAGCGAAAAATGTTAGTAATTGTAAAAATTACTAGATACAATAAAACAATAACATTTAATAACAAACCAAGACAAAATGGAATACCAAGACGTTGCTATCAAGAATCAAAAAGTTGCTGCTCCAGCTCAACTATAATTAAAGTCCACTGATCGTCTTAATTATTCAACATTATCCTTGACATGAATAGAGTAACAGAGTAATGGAAAATGGCAGACATAGTCCTACTATTAATGATATGGGCGGCTTGCGAGGAATGTCGGTTGAAATTATAAATAATGTATTTGATGTCACAACTCCGCATTAAATTTAATCTTTACTAATATGTATACTTGGATACTTTGCCAAAGGTGATGAAATATAGAAATATCATTCTTCTTTTTAAATCTGATGATAAATCAGATCATATTAATTACTACAGATCAATTTCTATTTCACTAACACTCGGTAAAGTTTTCGAAAGGATTTAATTAAATAAAATGGTTCTGTTGAGATAAACATAAACGCAACATTTCATATTAAATACGGCTTTACTAAACATTGCACATTGCACATATTTGAGGCCTGGGACGCATTACAGACTGCTACAGATATATTTTATCATGTATCAAAAGTGTTTAATTGGGTTTTGCACGAATCACTATTTCTTAAACTTAGTCACTACGGCATTAATACTGCACGCAATGTGATTGCGTCCTATTTAAAGGGTAGGATTCAATGAGTTAGCATAAATCGCGTAAAATCACCGGGATCATTAATTGTGATAAGTATACCATTGGGTTCAATTCTAGGTCATTTCTTATTTTTAGTTTACATTAATGATTTGCAGTATTTCATTAATAATTATGCGAATAGTAGTATACTGTTGGCCGATGACACATTTGAATATTTAAGACTAAAAGAAATAAGACGAGATGCTTTGTCCCAAGTATGTAATTGGTTTACTATAAATAATTTAGTCTAGAATGCTCAAATGTGCAAAAATCCGCCAAAATCCTTAAATTAAGTAATGACACAATAACTATGGAACAAATCACACCTTTTTTAGGATTCACCTTAGATAGTAAATTTCAATAGGGTGCTTATGTATCGGTTCCGACACATAAACAGTGTAGGTCTGTTTATGCTATTAGAAGGATGAGATAATTTATGGACTTGCGAGACAGCTAGACTTGTTTATTTTGCCTTTTTTTATTGTCTTGTTTATTTATTTAGGTCTTCAGGACGATGGAACAAAGGTCCATGTAATGTTGCTATTCATAATTATGTTAATAGTGTCTAGTTGTATCTACCCCGTCGGAACGTGATGTTTTAGTTGTATTACCCAACACGAAATAGTCAAACGAAAAAATTTATCTGGATTCCCCGAAATTCAACGATTTTTATCATTCCCCGCGCTCTCCCCGCAGTAACCCACAATTCCCCGCAAATCGGGGATTTTCCCCGCGATTGACAGCACTAAAGGGATGTTATGGAGTTCCGTAACCGTAACCAAATCCGATAAAAGTGTTTCAGATAACAGCATTGTAAATAAAATACGTTATGACAGCCGATACACCAGCCGCGTCGTTCTAATTTTAGACAGTTTTTAATATTTAAGTTTTAAAGGTATTGTTTTTTCTGTGATTATAATATTACATAATAACTAGAAATAAAGTCAAACTGTTACCTTGTAAATACATTATATTTTTTTTCCAAGTCGTAAATCATTCAATATCCGTAAGCGAAATTATTCGAAACAATCAGACAATCCGAAATAATTTCATATCCGTAACTGTAACCGGTAAAATATTATTCATATATCCGTATCCATATCCAGATACGAAACTTCACATCCATTACATCTCTAAGTAAACCATTTGCTATTATATGCTTTTATCCATTTTCATGTTTCAACTACATTACTCATTCATTCAAATGTGTTATTTAGAAAATATTTATGAAGATTTTCGAAAATTTCTTTTTAAAAATACTATGTCATTATGATTGATAATAAAATCAGATTCAAGTAATTTACAAACCCAATGGTTTCAGAAATAACAGGCATCATTATTATTGTTATGAATAATAATAATTAACAAAGAGGCACTCAGTGTTAAATTGTAGTAGTGAATTATTTCATTAATATATAAATAGCAAAATATTAGGGAATATGCAAATTATTTTTATTCAATATTTCAAATAGGATCATGAGTTCAAAGAACAGAACAATGTCAGATGCAGCAACTGTCACATGTCACTAGGATTATATGAATAATTTTCATAACAATTTCTATAATTAATTTTATATATGTCAAACATTACAAACCCAAGATGTAAAAATCTTAATGAAAAGTAAAACAGTGCCTATAGATTGAATACAAATACATATTTTGGAGAAATGTATGAGAATGAGATGAAAACATTTGTATTAGATAAGTTATTTAAGATCCTCACTCAATTGAACAAAATTACTTGTACAATGATAACAGGAAATATGTTATCTAGTGAGATACTACTCTGGGATGTACAAGTGTCAAGTAAATCACACTAAAGGATGTTTACATTTTCTCAACAATTGAGGTTCAATATATTTTTAGGACGGTAGATCTTAAATTAATAAATGGAGACTCTCAATAAATTGATTAATTATCATTCTTTCATGAAACATATTTTTATATAATTATTGTAATTCATAATTACTTACATCTTGACTAAGTTTCACTCTATGCATTTTTGCCATCTGTATGGCTACCAGCTTAAATATTTTTTCCTCAATTACAGATTCAACAGTCAGTGTCACTCCAGGGTAGTACTGATAAACTAATCCATTTTTGAATACACCATAAATATTTGGAGCCAACCCAAGGACATTAAGTGTTGATATATTCCTGGAAATAAAAGTTTTTGTCAATATGTTAAAAATATTTAAGAGAATTTCAGACTACTGGTATGGTACTCCACCACCATGCCAAGAAACAATGTTAAGCTATGAAATAAACCAATATACATCAATTGTAGTCAGTGTGTGTCTAAAGTAAAACACACTGAGTTATTATTAAATGATATACATTGGTTTCTTCTTCAAAACAGTACCTATTTCACCAAAACTTATCACCTGCTATTGTTTTCTTAATCAACCCAGGTTGACTATCTAAGAAAGGCTCCATCCTCGGTAAAACATTACAATATCCCAACATACAATCATTAATATTACTATATGGAGATCTAAATGTTTGTTCTGATACTTGTGATTATTTTATTCAGAATTTTTTAGAATTAAAAAAAATAGTATCACTAAACACAAATGTGAAAAACGTTTATCTCTAGTGAGATAATAAATACACTTACCGCAATTCAGAATTTCGATCGATAAGAAGATCAGTTTTATTGCCGTATATACGCACGAGTACTATATTATCATCTCGACTTGGGTCCTTATTCCATTCGCATGCAACTAATTTGTTGGTAATACCATCGGTGAATACCTGAAAATTGTCAACCCAAATTAATTTAATAATAGCAACAAAGTATCCATATATTAAGCAAAATAAATTAATAAAACCTTGAAATCAATTGCCTCCGGTGCCCAATGAGGTCTTATAACTTTAAGGACATTTAAAATTCCCTCATTAAATTTACTTTCATCGATCTCAATTGGAACATATGTATAATCACTCATAATATGATTTACAGACATAGTTGTATTATTCGTCGATAATTCGTTAGCACTATAAAAATATATGTGTATCACTTGGCCACAGGAGCCCGTATGAGATATTACAACGTCTACAAGACATTTTATAACGCTTCAGATAATATGATATGCAACTACTTTACATCGAATTGATAATAAAATACAAACAATAGGTAGCAGTTATCAGATATACAAATGTACTCTGTGGTAGTAGTACAATAAAGTACAGTACCATAAGGTTTCTTTTTTCTTAATATGGCGTTCTACCTTATGGTACTATGAATAGTACTGTTAACAGAGTATATAATCATGATTATGTCACATGTATTTACGGTAGTAAGCTAGAAATTAACTTGGCCAAATGGTACACAAATGAGTCATAATGAGGCGCATGTGCTTATGCTGCCAATAATCAATAAATATTGGTAGATAAAGTTTGATTGACATTTAAAGATTATAGTGAGATTTTCAACATATCTATATTTTTTAAACAATAAACAATAAAGTCTAGTCAAACAATTAATTTCATATTTATTTCCTCTTAGGTGGCATTCCTAATTACGTACTCTTTACAATTTAAGCATGTTACTATGCTGTATTGTATTGCGTTCACTGAAAAGTTCAATAAGATCATCACACATTTTTTAGAATAAACTCTACGTCCAGCGACGCAATCGTTTAGTAGTAAAATAGTTTATTTATAAAATAAACAATACACAACAACTGCTACCATATCGAAATAAGTCATGAGTATGGTTTATTAAATGGAACGTGGTAAATATTCTGATTGATAACAGCGTCGTCGCTATAACTCAACACTCGGCAGCTCATTCTACAACAGAGGCAAGCTAAGGGATAAGAGCTTTGGTTGGACTCACTCGTGTTTTAACCATGCTAGAGACTAATGTTCTAACAAAAACTGTTACACGTTGTTTTTTTCTAACTATTGTTGAAAATCAGAGATTTCTTGTAGAAGCATTACCTTGCTATAATTACTAATTACCTACCTGCAAAAATGTCTGACAAGTCCATCCATCCTTCCATCCGCCTTTGGAGGTCCACTGTTGGACATAGGCCTCCCCTAACTCCCGTCTGACAAGTAAATAAGATAAAATGTATTCTATTTAATTGTAAAATGTTACAAATAAAATTTTATTTGGAGCTAAACCGTGTTTTGGCAAAGCTTATTTCATCAAAATTTTTTTAGATCATGTTTTTGAAATTAAGAATTCCAATAATTAATTTTCATAAAAATCTTATACGTACAAAAATCCTTATCAAATTCGCTCCTCAATCGAAATTTCATTAGAAACCCATCTGTCACAAAACTGCTCTAACTCAACACAACTATCGTAGTGTACATGGCTCGGTACTAAACCAGTAAGGTGCTAACGCGACACGCTACACACCGACCCACTAGTATATTCATACCATAATTAAAGTTTTTTATAGGCAACACCACATATATTACGCAACCTATTACCGTAGGTTACCGTGCTCAGAAGAAAAAATTATTCTCTTTGATTATATAACCAGTGGTTGATATAATATAAAAAAATGGGCAAGCATTTTGGAAACCTCGCTACAATCAGAGGAATAATCTATTATAAATTATCACCCCACGAGCAAAGAGCATATGCTGGTGCAATTACTAAGGGGATACCAAACTTCGTTCGCAGATTCCGTGAAAGCGTATTCAAAGTAGCCCCACGTAAGTTTTCATTTTTAACATTTAATATTTATTGTCTACTGGGTTTATGTAATGATTTAGACTAGTCATTGAATCAATTAGAAATATATTAGCCTTTTAAATAATTAACAATAATATTAGGTGAATTGTAACATTTTTTTACTAATTAATAGTGACTGGTTCAAATTTCTGACTCTCGTATTACCGTGATTAAATAAGATTTTTTTTAAAGGACAAACTGCTTATTAGATATAAAACTCCAGCACAATAGGTCAAGATTGGTTCAGCATCAATCACTTCAGAGAAATGAAAGACCAACAACCATTAGAAATAAGTGCCCTCAGATGTTTAGGCAATCCTGTTTGTCAAATTATACCTGCTTGTTTCATTCGGTTTCCTTAATTTATTGACTCTTGCCAACAATATTGATGTCCCTTTCCAAACATAGCCACTGGCCCTATGGTTTAAGGAATAGAACATTCAGATGTTCTCAGAACAGTCATCTAAAGTTATTAATGATGGACATATTTATATATATGTGTGTGTATGTATGTATATATTAATGAATAATTAAATAGTGTTTTGTATTTTTGTTTGTCATTTCAGCATTTATCATTGGATACTTAATCTATGAGGGAGTGGAACGAGAGCACCACAGACGTTCACGCAAGAATCCAGCTGATTTTGCCAATGATCAATAAATTGTAGATATTTTAAATTAATATTATTATGTAGATTATTTGAATAAATTTTCCTTTAAACTTGTTTTTACTATTTATTTCATTTTGAGTGGCTCGAGACTAATAATGTTTTATTTAATTAGTTTTTTAGGAAGTGTAATTAACTACAAATGTAGGAGAACATCATTTAATGAGGAAAATTGTTACAAGACCTGCTGTCTCAGTTAAAGTTAAATGAAGTGGCGATATTACATAATGTATCCGATGTTCAAAAAAAACTGATAAATGGACGACTTGATGGTAAAAGGTCACTATCGAAGTACACTAAAATTATAATCAGCAGGTTACCAACTAAGATGGGATTGAAGGATATGCTTCTTGCTGGTCTGACATTCCAACTGAAAGTTGTAGGTAAATACATTTCACAGTTGATTCTAAAAAATTGTTGATGTAGCTATGCAGGTCGGCCCTACCAACATGCACAAATACCATAAATGAACAATATTATGTTATTGTTACTGGTTATATATATTTATTTTATTTATTATTACTACTACATTACAGTGTAAGAAAATTTAATCTGTACTTCATTGAAAATAAATAATGACAATGTTTTATAGGTAATCTTTAGTAAAATTCTGGGACAATTTTAACAAACTATAATACATTACAGTAACCCCGGTCATTCACATGCGCGCAAAGGGTTGAAATTTGTATGAATGTTTGCACGAATGTGAGGGACTGATAAGCAAATGGGTTCGCATATGAGTATCCAAATCTATTTGCGCACCCGCCTACACTTCATCCATTTCCAATATAAAGAGCAGCTGGAACTACTACTATAGTACGTAAGTTAAGTTTAGAGTAATTATAGTAGACGCTGCAAACTACGAAAAATGAAGACATCTATCACCTATGCAATCGTGTGCGCAA
The DNA here is from genome assembly GCA_003671415.1 of Megathymus violae. Classification (NCBI taxonomy): domain Eukaryota; kingdom Metazoa; phylum Arthropoda; class Insecta; order Lepidoptera; family Hesperiidae; genus Megathymus; species Megathymus violae. Next base: position 8,176,510 of record PDGT01000010.1, read on the forward strand.
CTGGTCGCATGAATGTGTGGGAGACTACGCGAATGTTCGAAGTTCGCGCACTTTGATGTGCGACAAAAACCGACACAGCTTGGAAAACCATGAATGCATCAAAAACTTCGCATAATCATTTGCGAAGGTCATGTAACGTATTTTACGTTACATGCGTGTCCTATCGCAATTTAATCATATTGCAAACCTTTTTGCACAAAATTATTTCATACTTAGTTTGTTTACATTCTTAACCTCACTTATTAGCTTACAATTTTAAACTTTAAATTAACCTTTATAATTTTTGACAAGGCTGTCAGGCTGTCGGTGTCGATATTGCGTTGTCACTGTCAACTTACTAGACAAGCTGTCACTTGACGTTTGGCACTATTAATTTCGGAATCAAATTTGAGATGGCACTTATGCGCGTTGTTTCTTGGCAGTTAGTGATATGCAATTTAGTTATTCTACTCTATGATCTATGTTTTTTGATTTGTTTGGCTGAATGGCTTGATGCTATGGTAAAATATTTTCTTAAATTTTTTGAGACGTCGTCGTTGCCGATTTTTTAATCACTTTCCGGCCGATCTTCGAAAGTCACAGTCCTTCGCAATGTAAATTTTCTATTTTTTTCTATTTTAATTTAATTCAAAAATAATGTAACTAGCCTTTGATTTGGAAGCTGTAATGCTTGCTGTTGCATTTAATTTTTCAATTTTGTTGTGGATTCGCCATATAATGAACGATTAACTTTGCCTCATGGTAAGTTCGTAAAAATATTTCGTCTCGAATATAATTTCCGGTTCGAATTTATATTTCATATAGGATTTATATTCTTACAGGATTCCAATTGACTATCTTTTGTTCTAATTAATGGATATTTTGTGAAAAACACCGGATTTCCCGGGTAAGTTGCATTGGCAAATTTCGTAACTTGAATTTTGGCATTAGGTGATAACACGGATTCAAAATTAACGTTGTTTTCTCTTTTGTCCACAGTGTTTTTTTTATTTTAAAATTTTTTCAATTTTGAATAAACTTTCAAAAATTTTCTATTTTCGATAAAATTACTTTTCAAACACTACAATGGATCATGTCGACGCCATTATGCTGAGTTACTGCTACCTACCTTCTTTTTGAAACAACGGATTGCCGGTACCTACAACGTGCGCTAGGACACAGCACCCGCCTTTTACTTTCATAATTTTGGTTTAAAATCTCATAATTTTGGATTGCTTTGTTCTGGTATGTAATTTTATTTTCTTACAAACTGAAGAACTGGGCATTTAGACGTTTACGATTTAATTTAAGACTAGGTTATTTAATCCTAGTTAATCTTAAGTCTGTTACTGTTATCAAATATTTTTTATTGGAATTTCTTCCAATAGTAATTTTACATAGGATGGATTAGGCCATCCAGGCGCCCGAAATCTACTTGTTTTAACCTTTGTTGTTGACAATAATTTGTCATAATTTAAAATTATTAAAATAGTTATTAATTTTTGGCTTTACTTATAAATTAATTTAAAAATTAATCAAAATGTTTGGCAGATAAATTGTATATCACAGACATAAATTATTATGTATTGTTTTTAGATATGAATAAATATTTGTTATTAAAATTTCATGCGGTTTACTTTTTCCAAGCGAACCCCATTGTAATATAAATAAACCTTTTAGTCCAATGCTCTGCTCCGGTGCAACTTTTTGTGTATGGCAACCCCATATACTATACTTTTTTATTTAAATATACATAAACAAAATAAATTATATTTTTTTATTTTTATTTATATTACAGTCACTTGTAGGTTCGCGTATTCGCGCGAATGTGAGTGACTGGTATAACACTCATTCATAGTACTAGAAAATAGAACCACAAAGCCAGACCTTTACTTGTGTCATTCTTGCCCCAAATTGTATGAAATATTTATCATAATTACCTTTATGACGTTGTTGTTCCTACACACTAAGGGCCTGTTTCACCAGTTCCCGATAAAGTCTCTGATAGCCTATTAGGAACTTATCTGCCAGATAAACAACAATTTGCGGTTTCACAGGTCTTGAATAGAAATATCTGACAGATAAAGTCGTCGGTAATTTATCAACCGGCTCAAGTGGCTGTTAAATATTTTATCTAGAGGATAAAAAAATATTTGTTTAAAGTGGCGGAAACGAAATTAGTTTAAGAACACTTTTACGATAACAAGCGCAGATTGTAGTCGCAAGTATCCTAACATGGATTTATTTGAATTTTTAGGAGACGAAATTGATGAATATTTCGAACATTTTACGCGATCCCGTAGGAACCCAGTAATTTATGCTAGACCAAATTATTTAGAAATACTCGACGATGAAGATTTTAGAATTAGATAGGCTTACGAAAACGAGTGTTATTAATATTCTCTCGTTAATAGAAAGTGATATAAAAACTGCTACTGACACGTAAGTAAACAATCAAATTATTTTTAATGACTGTAACAATTTCTCTAATATTATATTGATGACCCCGTAGCTAAAATTTTACTGTGATGCTGCCTGCTGAGCTAGGGGTACGGGTTCGACTACTCGCTGGTGCAAATAATTATGCGGGAAATACATAAATGGTGGTTTTTGGGTCTTTGTGTTTTGTAACCTCGTATTTGTGTATGCCACTCACAACATAGGGAATCGTAGTGCGGGGATGTGAGTGTGCGAATGTTTGTTTTTATAAGCTTATTTAACATGAGTTGTTTGATTTTCAGTAACTACGCCATACCACCTATGCAGCAACTCCTTATAACTCTGCGGTATTTTGCTACTGGGGCGTTTTTAATCGTGTGTGGTGACTTCGGTGGAGTAAGCAAGGCCTCAGCTTGCAGAATTATAAAAAAAGTTTCAGAAGCAATAGCTAAATTAAGACCTTTGTTTGTAAATTTCCCGTCAAACACTGAATACGTAACACAAGGATTTTATGAAATTGCAAGATTTCCTAGAGTTGTTGGTGTCATAAATTGTACACACATTAATATTAAATCACCAGGTAAGTGCGAACACAAAAATTAAATTGTTTTTTTTGCATAAGTACATTTTTACATAAATCAATTTCGTTATCATCGTTACAACCCATAATTACTCCATTGGGGGTCTTGGATATCTCCACACAATGAGAGGGGGTTAAGGCCATAGTTTGTCACAATGGTGGGTTGGCATACTTTATGTGTGAAGTCTTCAAACGACGTTCCAATCGCTAGGCTACCGCGGAACCGTAAATAAAATATGTTAATAATTACTTTCATTTGTTTACAGGAGGAGAAACTGCCGAATGGTACAGAGACCGGAAAGGCAATTTCTCAATGAATGTACAAACGATAGTGGACTCTAAATTAAGAATCATGGATATAGTTGCTAGGTGGCCTGGATCATGTCACGATCAAACAGTTTTTAATAATTCACGTATTAAACAAAGATTAATAGACAAACAATTTGGAAATAACTTTATTCTCGGAGATAAAGGTTACGAAAATACAAATTTTTTGCTAACACCCCTTCACAATCCACAGACACCTAGCGAGCACTTGTATAATGAGTCACAAATAAGAACAAGGAACGTAGTAGAAAGATTTTATGGCGTCTGGAAAAGCAGATTACCAGTACTGTCAAAGAAAATAACTTTGCACCATTCTAAAGTACAAGCAATTATTGTTGCTTGTTCAGTGCTCCATAACATAGCCACGGACATGGGTGAAGAAACATTTAATTATGAAATGATAGATGATACTGATGAAAATTATAATGTTAGTGGTAGTTTATTAAGAGACTGTAATCAAAGTATTGTAAGAAATTCCATAATAAGTTATTTTTCATCTTTATTATAATTATATTGTGAATATATTTAAGATAAATTGATTTTGTTGTTGTTGTTGGTTTTATCATTATTTATAAAAATATAAAAGGAATAAAGCTCGGATACATGATAAATTGACATTTATTTTACTAGAAAGAAACATTGTACATTACACTACTTACACAAATAATTAAAGGAGACTACAACTAAATAAAATACATATTCAGACATAAATACTAAAATACAAAATAAGTTTACATTGTTAGTAATAGATAATATTTCAAAAAAGTATAATTTTAAAATATAATACATGTTTTATTCACTTTCCCCTAATTCTTTTTTTAATTGTTTTATTTTAAGAAGATGTTGTTGAATTTCTAAATGGGCATCTTGCAGGCAACGGTATTGGTCCGCCTCGGCCAATCCATCGCGGAGGGAAACTGGTGTCTAACCACTGTCTAACGCCGAGACGAAAATGGGCGGGGCAGCAGTTATGTCGGAATACCATTCCTCTTCTAGTATCCAGTGGTATGTCCTCTAGATAATCAAATAAATGGTTTCGAAGAAAATCTTCGTATGTATCTCCATTTAAATTGTTGGGCAAGAAGACAAGGCCTATCAAGTATGTATGAATTATGCTCATCCATATGTTTACGGAGAATCTTCGCTGATGTTCTCCTTCTTTAATCACGTGGGTATTTTCACCTCTCGGTGCCCAATAATGACTATTATGAAAATTCGTTATACTCAATATAACAGGAGCTATCCACTGTCACATGATCAAGATTGCTCTTGCCTCCTTTTGAAGTACTTAGGTACAATCAAAAAATTCAATAACGTAGCCATACGGTAAGGTAAAATCCATAAACCTAATATTAGTATAATTGTATATTTACGGTACATTTTTCTCATATCATGTACTTTGTGGTAGTACCATAAACATAATATCTAATGTAATAGACGAACACTCATCTCATCAACGCGTCACCAAAACCTGAATATGCATATGTGTGAAAACGACATTGGTGTGGATGACTTTTAGCGATGTCAAATGTGATGTGTCGACATGAATGTCGACGATTCTATCACAGGTTTTTTACTATATTTAATGAGTTCTTTTGATTATTTATTACAAGTTAAAATAAATAATATACTGCCAATTCTAGTAACTACTCTTTACTTCGCTGCGTCTAAAATTAACCTTATTGGACGGAATTATTTATATTAACATATCTTTTTTATTTCTAAACTGATTGAAATAAAAAAAAACGTGATTAAAAGGTACTACAGAAGATAATAATAATAATACTTATTGGTTTTAATTAATTCTTTGATGTAAATCGATATAACTTATTGCTTTCAGAAATAAACCAACCAACAAATTTTGTAGGTATAGATTCTTCATTAAGAAGATGTCAGTGATTTCGTAGAACGAAATAGTTGCCCTTAAAATGTCTATAGTAAACTTTGTGAGGAACCAACTTACAACATTCCAATAAATTTTTATTTTTTAATTGTATTTACAGGAAACCTTGAAGTAGTCAATAAATATGATATCACATTCTCCGGATATTGTCATATCATAATATTAACAGATATATTCACCAAGATTCACCATTCAATTCACCAGATTTTGTCAAGCTAAGAAGTTAACACTATTCAAAAACCAAAGATGCACCTTATATCAATGTAAGTTGTAAAGGAAACTAAAAAACCAAAATATGAACAAATCTTACTAAAAGGAAAATATTTATTTATATCTATTTTAAAATTATCCACTTATCGATAGATTTTGTGCAAGCCCTATACGAAACAGTATAATTTTTATATACACAATACCTTTTTATCTTACACATAATTATGAAAAATAGGTTATTATTCATAAAATGGAGTATTTATTGCATGTTATTAATCTTAATATATGTAATTTTAAGATCAACTTCTATGAAAATAAGTATCATGAAAGTAGTATTGAACTATCGGTACTTACCTGTGGATGGCTTCTTGAGAACACAACATCATCGTGTTTACTGTTTTTTGTCCGATAAAATACAGTAAAATTGAAAAGAAATTAATAAAATAACAAATAGCAATTTTTTGACAGGAGACTAATGGAGAGTAAATAGTTTGAAAACAGTCCTACGGACAATTTTCTTGCGTCTCTTTCTCGCAAGTAAGTTTTCCCATAAAGCTAGAAATCTCACTCGCACACTGTGTTCCTCTATTAACTTTATGGGTAATAACGTACCGTACGTTCCTAACGAAATAGCCGAACAAACCGTCAAAAATCTAAAATAACCTCCAGAACTCGAGTGACTCTTAACTGTCACTGTCATAGAGTAACATCAAATGTCAAGTTGATTATAAATAAAATAACTAACTTTCCAATTCCATTACACAGACCAGACACGACAGCAACTTCTTAGTTGTTATTATTTAATTTGGCTTGACTACGTAGAGAGTTGTTTCATTAAAGCTAATAAACATGTTTTAACAAACCGGCAAAGTACAAAGCTTAGCTGATCGTTTGTTTTTGAACAAAATAGGTAATCACAGTCATGATTTTATAATATATTTTTTAAGATTGAATTTCTAAAGTCGTGTTGTGCCTACGTTTATTATACATATTATGTTTAATTTAAAAGAAGGCCATGCAGAAGCTTAGTAATACAGCTTTTTTATTTATTTAATTTGTAGTTCCTATAATGCCAATAGATGATATAAAAGATTCTGCTAAGGAACCGGCTATAAAGGATATTCAGTCAGAAGAAGAGGAATCAGACGTAGCCAATAAAGAATTAAATCCCGAAAATATGGATGGTGATAATAAACGTTCACAAACTTATGTGCCATCTAAGCGGACAAAGTTAGGTAAGTTACAACTTACTATTTATAAAATTATTATATCTGGTACTTTATTAAAACAAAAACTAGATAACAATTCTGTGTTCAATTACCATGCATACATGATAACTATTACTAAATGTTACTTCACTGATATGATTATAAGTTATCATTCATCTAATATATTGATATGTAACATTATATTTATTTGGTTTTCCCATTAAAATTATCAAATTTCATAAGAAACTATTAATTTTTGTTTTATTTCCTTGTAGGTTACATAAAATATGTAAGTCTGTTGGTATTGACTATACAAAATGCTGCATTGGGTCTCAGCATGAGTTATGCAAGGAAACGAAAAGTTGTTATGTTCTCTCGATCAGCTGGTAAGTTGAAGAATTCTAAGAAAATATTTGTTTGATGTTAAGGATCTACATTGTCTATATAAAGTTCAATTACCTTCACTTGTACATCTTTTATATAATTTTCAGCTGTGCTTATGGCAGAAGTAGTGAAATTACTCATATGTGTTGGCCTAGTTATAAATGAATCAGGAAATATTAGAAAAGGACTCATTGCTATGTATGCTACAGTTGTGTTAAATATAAAGGATACCCTCAGAGTGTGTATTCCATCATTTTTATATGTTATACAAAACAATTTATTGTATGTGTCAGTATCAAATCTTGATGCAGCAACTTATCAGGTAGTATTTTTATCAGTTTTGCAACAATTAAATGTTTATTATCGTCAAGTATATTTATTTTATTTATGATTTTAATATTTCTGAAAATATTTTAGGTCACATACCAATTGAAATTACTTACGACAGCAATCTTTGCTGTGATAGTTTTAAAAAGAAGATTGAAGAAATGGCAGTGGTTTGCCCTAGGGCTACTAACTGCAGGAGTAGCATTGGTTCAGTTGACAACTACAGAAAAAACTACACAGATTGTAGACCCATCAAAAGTACCAGAACAGTCTAGATTACTAGGATTTGGTTCAGCAGTAGCAGCATGTTTTATATCTGGTTTTGCAGGAATTTATTTTGAAAAAGTACTCAAAGAGTCTGACATATCTGTGAGTATATGACAGTATTTTTTAATGTATTTGATAAAAACTGTTCACTTTACATAGGTTTTAAAAACCTTGTTTTGATGTCTTTCTTTAATAAAGTATTATAACCTAATATTATTCAACTGCAAAGTATTATAACTAGAGATGTTATGAATATGAAATTTCGGATATGTATAATATTTTATGGGATTTTGTTATGGTTATGGATATGAAATTTTTCATATCATCCAATTCTTTCAGATAATTTCAGATATGGATATTATATGACTTGCAACTTGGAAAAACAATATAATGTAGTAACAAAGTTTGACTATATTTCTGGATATTAAGTTATATATATAATCACAGAATAAATAATAGCATTAAAAAAGGAATAATAAAAAATGCCTAAAATGAGAACGACGCAGCTAGTGTACCGTATCGGCGGACGAAACCCTATCATACGTGTTTTATGTAGATTCTGCTCCTATCCAAAATTATTGGAAACATTAGTATCGGATACCGTTACGGTTTCGGATATATTTTTATTTCGGATATCCGGTAGTTTCGGTTACTTTTATTGATTTCCATAACATACCTGATTATAACTTAACATTAGGAATCCATTTTTTTTAATATTAATATAAACTCATGGACAAAATTAGAGGAACGCAAAAAAAAGTGCGTGTAAAACAAAATATCATGGAAATTTGTGACAATTAAGTATAGTAATTTGTATTTTGCTTATTTTTCGTTATTTTAAAAATGCGAAAGTCGAAAAAACAAAGTTAAAGGATAAAAATTCACGAAATTCAGAAAAAAAGAAAAATTTACAGGAAAGAAACATTTTTATACTTAACATTAAATTTTTTTTTATTCATAAATGCTTAAAAAGGCTTATAATGTGGGCTGTAATCAGTACTTAGTGTTGCCCCCTCTAGCTCTTCGAACTGCTTCCAGTCTTCTTGGCATACTTCTAATCAAGTTATCAATAAAATCTTGAGGGATGGCGGTCCATTCTTCTTGTAACGCGTTTTTGAGATCTCTCAAATTAGCGGGGACAGGAATTCTTTTCTTTATTTGTTTTCCAAGCTTGTCCCAGACATGCTCTATGGGGTTTAAGTCGGGTGAGCGCGCTGGCCACCCCATAGTGTTGATTTCAAGGTCTCGAAGGTATTCAACAACCACGGCCGCAGTATGAGGTCGTGCATTATCATGCATAAAAACAAATCCGTCTCCTATGAAAGGGGCAAATGGCACTACAACTTGTTCCAAAATCTCAGTTACATATCGTACTGCTGTTAATGATCCATTTTCAATGACTTGCAGTTCCGTACGTGCCCCCATACAAATACCTCCCCATACCATAACTGACCCTCCACCATATGCCTCTTTTCCAATGATGTTGCACTGAGCATAACGCTCTCTCGAGCGTCTCCACACTTTCACCCTTCCATCATCTGGTTTCAGGCAAAATCTGGATTCATCAGTGAATAGAACCTGACTCCAAGCTTCGTCATTCCAATTTTCGTGATTGCGAGCAAAATTAAGTCTAGCTACTCGATGGCATGTTGTAAGAAGGGGGCCTCTGGCAGGCACATGTGATTTTATTTCGGCCGATTTCAGTCTTCTTCTCACAGTTTTTGTGCTTACTGTAACCCCTCGAACTTCTTGGAGCTCCGTTCTTACCTCAGAAGAAGTTAAAGTCCTGTTCCTGTGCACCCGGTTAACAAGGAAACGGTTATCTCTTGCCACAGTTTTCCGTTTACGACCCTGTCCTGCGAGTCTCGTATATCGTCCGGTCTGCCGATACCTCTTGACAACTCGGTGTACCACAGATTTGGATACTTGTAACGTTTGGGCCACATGTTTGTAGGTGTGCCCAGTTTCAATTAAAGTAACAGCCCTGGCAACTTGAGTGGCGTTTAGGTCTGGCATTTTCAGTTTATTAGCAGTAACAATTTACACTTTACACGATAAATAAGGAAGCCAAGGCAAAAATTTAAACAAAACCAAAATTTTCATTCAAATTCAAAAGTTGGCAAATTTTTTCGCAGTACGAAAGAACGTAATATTACGCAATAATGACAGAAAAACAAATGAAATTTGAAAAAAGAACATTTCAAAACTTTTTTTATTTTCATAGAGTATATGTATGTGGCTAGTACGCACGATAATTATAACACGAGATATTAAACCTTTTTTTTGCGTTCCTCTAATTTTGTCCACGAGTGTAGAAGCATTGTGTTACAAATGTTATCAGATCTTGGGTAAACATAAATTTCTTACAGTTTTACTATACAGCGGGTGCCATTAATTGCTTTGCATTATTCAATTCACACAATTAAAATTTTAAATCTATATTATTTTTCTTGTTTCAGGTTTGGATGAGGAATGTGCAGCTAAGTTTACTATCTATACCATTTGGATTAAGCACTTATCTTATTGAAAGTAAAGGTGCTATCACAGACTTGTTTATAGGATTTGATGGTTTTGTCTGGTATTTGGTAGTACTTCAAGCTGCTGGTGGACTCATAGTTGCCGTTGTAGTTAAATATGCTGATAATATTCTGAAAGGTTTCGCAACATCTGTAGCGATAATAATATCGTGCATTGCTTCACTCTATATATTTGACTTCACATTGACTGTACAATTTGTATTGGGCACAATATTGGTAATTAGTTCCATATTTTTATATGGCTATGTACCGAAAAAGTCAGAAACGCGATCTTCATTAAGTGTTTAAGTATCTGATTATGTAAATATACAATAGGCATATCAGGGTTTGTGTAATAAATCATAGGAGCATTATGAAACATTTGTCACACAAAAATGTCATTAACGTGGTACATATTACTGACTTTTAGATCTATTTAAAATGATCGGCAAAATAGGAATTCCTCCTCGTAGTGTTTTTTTATCCATTAAGCAGGCAAACGACCAGACAGATCACCGACAGGTTAGTTAACAGCGTCGCCTATGCACTTTTGCAAAACTGGGAGGTGCCTCCGTCACTTTGTCAGCTGAAAAGGAAGCAATAGACCCCCATGATGAAGACCCCATGTAGCATTGTGAAAACGCCAATATGGGAAGATGCAGGTTACACAGTATGAAATGTCATGAAAAAGGTGATGTTGATGAACCTAGTTTTACACCATGTTGTATCAATCCGGCTGTATAAGGCTTTCCAAAGGTACGATGCGGTCGGACTTGAGCTTAATAGAGCAGCTGTTAAGCTAGTTTGGACTTTGGTGTCAAGTGGCCCAAAGCTGAACTTCATTTGTCAACACGACGTGAAAGGAGGCATTATAATGGGTCTTTACCTGTAACGTAGGAGATTAGTATGAAAATTTTAAAATATAAAAATTTTAATATTTTTTTTATTTTAGCTAATCAAAGTACTGGCCCAAATTATCTATACAACTTTGGTATTTTGATCGCAGTTTGTTTATCCCTTTACTGTATAATTCTGCCGGACGGTAGGCAATGAAGCGTTTTGTACTGCCTCTCGGATGTTGAACTTTTTCCCACTTAAAAAAATGTCTAAATTAGGAAAAATGTAGATATCTGTTGAGGCCAAGTCCGGTTATTGACGGGGAGTTTCCAGCTGTAACTCTTGTAGCTTTGCGATGGTCTGTCGGGAAGTGTGAGCTTGCGCGTTGCCGTGGAGAGGCAATGGGGAAGAGCGATTGACCAGTCTTGGTTGTTGAATTGCGAGCTTCTCCATTATCGTTCGCAATCGTTGCCAATAGACATCAGACGTCACTGTTGCGCCGTGCGGTAACAAGCTGTGATGTACAAGTCCGGCACTGGTCCACTAGACAGTCACCATCATCTTCCTATGAGTAATCTTTCTTTTAGCGCACTGATTAGGAGCTGTACCCGGGTCCACCCATTGAGACGATCGCTTACGTTTGTCGTACAAGATCTACTTTACATCGCAGGTAATAATTCCATTTAGAATTCCCTCGTTTCTATGCCGATTCAGTAGTACTATGCATGCTTCGACGCGCAAGTCTCTGTTGGGCTCTTAGTTCGTGTGGCACCCACTTATCTAGCTTTTTTATTCTTTTTTTGATACTAACTCCAAAGCCCGCAGCAAGCTCAGCCGTAGATCGAGTTGGGTCCAGTTCCACTATCGCCTTAAATTCGTCGTTGTCGACAATGATTACCGGCCGACCGCAAGGATCGTTTTTAACTCAAAATTTCGAGATTTAAAATGATTGAACCAATAATGGACCATGTTTATGCAAGCAATGTCCTAACACCTACCTACCCGTACACGTCGTTAATGTATCGTGTTGTTTGTGCAGCGGTATTTCCGCGTGGGAACTCATATTTGAAAATTGTACGAATTTTCAGTTTATCAATGGCGTCAAAAACGACTACAATTTCCCAAAAATAAAACACTAAAAACAAATGACTGAATTTGAAATTAAAATAACACTGCTTTGGAATAATATTTATATGAATTTCGAATTGCGCGCCAATCCACAGATAATTAAGTCTGAAAATGCAGATTATAAAATCTTCAATAACATAGGTAAATACCTATTATTTTTAGCGGTTGACATGAAAACATATGTATTGGTGTGGTTAAATTGAATTAAATTTTGTCTGACTCATTTAAAAACCTGCACCAGAGATATCTCCACTTCAGACACAAGATTTTTTCTTTTCTCCTTGAAACATGGTTGGTCTCTATAACAGGCATCACCCGAACTCATATCAACATGCAGAAATATTCCAGATGTGAACTAAAAGATTATTACAATTGGTCTGTAATTATATTTATTAGACCTGTTTCCCTTTGTGGGTATGGGGTAATCAAGGTCAGTTTCAATGAAGACCACACGATGCTATAATCCCAGCAGAATATGAGATCTGAATTTCGGAGTCAACGTTTTCATTACACTTGTCGATGTCGAGGAAAACACCATGAAACACGGCATCGCCGTATTTGTGTTAGTTTTAATATGAGCTATAAGCGCTAACAAAATTCTGCTTATACCTACTGATCATGTACTATAGAAACAGTTATATTATAATTAAACCGCGATTTCCAAATCTAATTATATAACTGAATAAAAATATTCGAATTGCAATTTTTAATGTTTAAAGAAATGGTTCGCCATTCATTCTTTCAGATTAAATGCAATTAAACTTTTCATTACAATCAGTTTTATAAATATGCAATACTCTACGTGTAAGTTTTCAAAAAGCGTTACCGTAAACAGGGGTGAATAGATAAATGTTCTGTCCTTCACGTTATTTTTTATAATATTTCGATACGGATAAACAACTTTCCAAATATGTATTTGTTGAATCTTGGTTTCTAACTTTAATTTATTCAATTCTATTAGATGAAGATGCTAAATTGATTAGAAACTTTAATTATGTATGCGATTTCTATTTAAATTCCATTAGGGGTCAATAGAAATACGTGAGGGGTGATTGAACAATTGTTATAGGGCTGCGTCATTGTTAACTGTATAATATATATCCACATGAGTGCCATCATTGTTGTATGACCAAAGTTACTAACTTAACATTTAATTAATCCCCCGCCCAACAGCGTGGGTTACGTCACCAGGGGGCCGTTGACCCCCTCGAGTAACTGCCCGGGTAAGGAGGGTTGTTACCTCGAATCCGTTATCGCAGTAGGGCGCTGCCGCGTAGGAAGCCTCGTTTGTTTGTTAACATTTAATAGTCTATTCTTAACAAAATAAAAAATAAACTTATATTTATAAAATTGCTTAATTTTGAATAAATCAGTATTTTTAATCAGCCAAGCGCTTAAAAATTAAACATACCTTCAACTATGACGGTAGTGTTGCATGAGATCTATTTCCGCATGAGTGCCGTCATCGTTGTATGATCAAAGTAACAAACTTCACAATAATAAATGTTACAATAATTTTTTTTTACGAAATTCATTATTAATAAAATTAAGAAATTATTGAACATTGTCATCAGTCAAATCTCTTAAAATATCAGCCTCATTTTTGTAATAAGTGCTTCGGCCGAATTTACCTTCAACTTGTTTTATGTTTTTGGAGCTTTGACTATTACCTTTTTTAAGCTTAGTGCACTATGTAAAGGTATTTTTTTTACACTTTTTTAAAGCTATTGCACGGCATATATCAACATTTTCTACAAAAATAATAATGATTAATTTTATCTTTAGAATCACTGTTTGCTGCTGCTTCTACTACACCTGTGTTATAATTTTAACATATCCCATCCTTAAGAAGGGTCTACTAATTCGTGTAATATGTTTTCTGTTACTATGTCGGGAACATAATCTGCGCTAACTATATTTTTAACAATGTAGGTGTTGATAAACACTTTTACATCTCTTTGTTGTGAGCCATTGCTCCAATAATATTCCGGAGTAGTTTCTTGATTAAATGAGTCTTTGTGACTATTCCCGTTATTGTTAGTTATTTCTTCAGAGTTCGTGTTGTAATTTTAAATTGTTGTTAGTATTACATGTATTTTCTGGGCAACTAGAAAAATTACATCCATCCACACATACAAGAGGTGATAAACGTATATCTATATTATTTGTTTCGTCAATTTTTGATGTCAGCGTAGTCTTTTCCATGTTTTTTTTTTCACCAAATCCGTTTTCAATTTTTCTATTAGGTGTTTTACTTCTTTTTTCTTGTTTCCTTTATTCATCTTGCATGTGGGTGCTTGCACCACTTTCATCTTAGTTTTTATTGTAACATTTTCAATGTGAGCTTTTGTCCCATATTCGTTAAGGTTAGGATCGACTGGTTTTCCTGGTATTACTTTGATCCTTTTTTTTTGTTGCCATTGTTTCCATATTTTTGATCGCTTATTCATAGTATCGTATTCATTTTCAGTCTCAATTTCCTCGGGTACGTTTCCTAAGCTCTTTCCAGGATCTATAGTTAATTTTCGTTTATGTACTGGTTCTTTGATATTTATGGTGTCGTACCGCATTTCTTTAAGTATATCTAAAACTGAATTGTCAATTGCATATTTCGATTTTACAGGGTCTTCAATGTTTTCATTAGAAGTCTTGAAAGAACTTCATTGCGGTCAATGGAAATAATTCCTGCTTTTCGACAACCTGCTTTGAGATTCGATTCGACGTATTCTGATAATTCGATGATAAGACGTTGTAACAACCGCGGGAAGCAACTTTTCGGTAATGTAGCTTGGGATCTGCCATCGGTTTTTTTCTACCTTAATTAAATATTTCTCCAGGCCATTTTCATTGGCCTGAAGAAGACGGTGTCCAGAGGTGTGTTAACCGTGTCGAGTTGGCTGGTAAGAGATAGATGATAGATACAAAAGAGATGTTATTTTCTTCACAAATTCTAATTAACTCTATAGACAAATTATCGCCAATCAGTATTTTTCGTCCGAGTTTAAAGAATTTAAAGTTTAATGGTTTTCAAGAATGGTATTATAATTGATTTAATGAAATCTTCGAATGTATTACCATCCATCCATGCAGATGCAGTTCTATGATATCGAGTTCTTTTAGGTCCACCCATGGTCTAGGAATCATAAACATTACTTGCTTTATAAATTACGTAATGAGGTAAAAGTACTCCTGCTGCCGTATTATGATGGCCGATCATAATTGATATGGATGATTTTGATTGATTAAGAACCCTTTCAGGATACTTGGTTCCCCTTTTGACAATTACCTTTTTTTCGACCAGGATCTTCACTCACGTTGGTTTCGTCATAATTGATGATATTGTTTGGGGAATATTCCTTTATAGTATTGGACGACACTCCAATTTTTAATATTTTAACATTTTCTCTAAGAAATGGAATCATTATGTCTTTTCAAGAATCTTGGGCATAATCTGGCCTTGGCATATTATCTTTAAAAAGCTTACATGTGATACCCGTAGTATCCAAACATAGTTCCACCATTATTCTTAAATCATATGTGTCTAAAGGATAGCACCAATTGCTACAAACATTTAAATACCGAACAATCTGAAGTTCTGTGTCATCGTTTAAAGCATTTTGTCCACCTTGCTTTTTCATTGTCTTTCTATTATGTCGATATGAAACTGATTTATTAATGTTATACTGTTTTGCAATTTCGCATATAGAACAGTTTGGAGTGGTATTGTATACTTCCAAAGCTTGCTTAATTACAGCATCATCGTATTTGCGATTCCGCTTACCACGTGGGTCTGGTTTGTAATTTCGTATCTAATTACATTTTGTACCTAAGAATAAAACGATTAAAATTAAAAAAAAAGCAATTAATCGGCATTACTTACTGTTCTTCAAAAGAAAAATTATTTATATTTAATTTAATATAAATTCTAAATACTACTTACCGAATAACTTTTCAAAAAGTTATTGCGACAACCCTAGCTTAAACATGACTACTTATCCCTATTTTGTAATTAATTACCCCTCAACTGTATCTATTGTCCTCTGAGGTGTGTCTATTCACCCCATTCACGTATCTAACCACCTCCAAAAATTGGATAGTTTCAATGAAATAACTTCAAATTTATTGTAATTATCTCTGTTCTTACCTAAGTTCCATCAATAAAATACCAATAAAAACACAGGCAATATTTTAAAGTGAAAAATTAATCCAATAACATCAACTTATGATTATTAAGAGTAAAATGAAATACACATCAAATTCACCGGTCATTTTTTCGTCAATATTGATATATATTTTTGTTTTTACATTAAATAATTATTTTAAATTAAATAATTATTGTTACATAGATCGTTTGGTCTATTAAACAGAAATGAATCTTAAATATAATTATTTATATCTGTATATAAGTCGACCAAGTAGTACAACAAATATATTATCATTTGTAAGTTTTTTTATTTAGATTGAAGTAACTTTAGTAAAGAAGAAAACTTACACCATCGTTAAATGTGTTTTGTAGATTGTAATAATAGGAATAATACAAATTCGAACAATTTTAATAATGGTGACTATCGTTGACTGTATTTATAGAACTTCTGTTGTTAACAGTGTTTTTCAAGTAATAGATCCAAGAGCAAATTGTATTAACGGTAATTTTAATGCTCCTATTTGGTTAAAACTCAAATGCCTAAGTTTGTACTTATATTACTATAATTATAAGTAAGTTCTCTCTTTTGAGAGCCATAAAATAAGACTCTAATTGTATTTTTTAATTTTTCTACAATATACGATATATTAAACAATTTAAATGAAAATGTCAATTTTTTGATTAAAAATAAGATTAAAAGAGAGCTATCGAAATCACAATTTGCCTCTAAATTATTTTAGTTTTGTTAATTATTATATTGTTTAGTACAATCATAGTTTTAATTCAATTAGTTGGACAAGATTTTTAATAAAATATCCGGATTTCCCGGAGCACAATAACATGGGTTCTTCAAGAATGGCGTAGGACCGGTGATGCATGGGTGACCCCTCTCCGATTGCATATGTTTTTCGCTAGTCTTTAAAATCATAAAAAATAAGGAATTACTATAGACTTCCGATTGCAACAGAGTCCTTGTATTGAAACTTTGTCAGAGACATTTATCTCTGCTGCTTACGCTGTTAAAAAGTGGGGCTCTTTAACTGACGTAGATACAGCAAGATTAGGTTATTTTAGTAACTTTCACAGTGTGGTCTTATGGTGTGTTGTGGTGGTGAGCTGCTGATATTGAGTCAATTTTTGATTTACAGAAAAATACTATACGCAATTTACCTCGTGCCTCAGGACCGCTTAGAGATCTTTTAAAAAAATCAATATATTAAATGTTGTATCACAATACATTTTAGATAATATTATGCAGAGGCGTCTCTAGCTCATGTAGCGCCCGTGTGCAAATCATTGCCCTAGCGCCGTGTAGTAAGCGCGCGGTCAAAATGGAATAGGTATAAATATTAAATTGTCTATATAAATGTTATGTCAATGTAAAAAAATCGTTTTTTATACTGACTCGATCATTTTGTATGGAGAGTTAATTTTTTTACAATTTCTATAAATATTGACATAACGTTTATATAGACATGTAAACATGGAACGGTTTCGGATTGTTAAAAAATACAAAATGTATGCAAACCGGTCCTTTTTTACGTACAATTGAGTTATGACGCCCGGCGTCATGGGACGGGTCCAGATTCATTAAGTGCCGCGGCCGGCGCCCCCTAAAACCGCTGGGCGCGTGTGCAACGCACACCCTGTAAAGCCGCCTCTGATATAAGAATGATGTCTATAATTAATACTCCTAGTATTAAGTAAAGTCAAATTGTTCCAAATTTCAGACTCACGTGAGGTCGTTAATGAGTAGATAGTTACATATTTATGATAAAATTCCATTAGAATTGACGGCAATTTCATACTATAAATTAAAAACTCACATTAACATCATTTTTATGAAGAAAAGTTATTATGGACTAAAATGAATGTTCGGTTTGTAGAAATTTTATTCTTGTGTATTGTGGACATAGAATATAGGTGTTGTTTTAATTCAGTTAAGAGTAAGAATGATGCTTAAAATTTGTAGAACATATCTAAAACCAGTTTAAAAGTGTACAATTAATGTATATAAATATATAAATGTTGGCCAAAATCCCAACATGTCTTATAAAAATAATGGTCTTTATAACATCCATTCTACAAGGACCAACTAGTGCTGTTGAACCAGATTATCCCATTTTCTTCATTATTGGAATGTAACAGCATGGAGATCTTATAGAGACATGCAAGATAATTGACCACATTATAATGTAATATTTAAGAGTGCTATCCGGATACCACAATTGCACACACCCCAAATTACTTCATATGCAAAATTTGTCCAGAAATGAGCAGCCTGTTAATAACAGCTTAAAATGAAAATCAGTTAAGGAATATATATCTTGAATAAGACTCTAAAGACTGATTGCTTATGAATAAAGTATATATATTTTTAATCCAGCTACCACAGAATACATACATTTAATAAAAATTAGTAAGAATTAATAATTTTTCTCTTTCTCATTTGATCTAGCCAGGCTTCAAGTTGTTGTTGAGGTGTAAGCTGATTTTTTTTGTAATAATCCTTGGGTGGCTTTCCTTCTTCAAGCGTCAAAAAGTAATGACTGTACTGATAACGAATCTCTCCCAATCTGCCTCGAGCATGTCTTCTAATACCTTTCACAACCATTCCTTTTCCACAGTATGATTGAGCTAGAATAATATATTTTCTATATTATGATCACATTGGTTACTTAATCAATGTTAGTTTAAAAGATTTGAAATATTAAACAAATTGCTATAAAACTAAACCCATACAGTAGAGGTAGATATGATAGCTAATATCTGTACTATGTATGTGATATCTCATTTATGTATGTCCATGCAGCACAGGTGATTATTTGTATTTTTAAATAATTTTGTGCATATACTTACATATCCATAAATTGCTTTTGAACTCAACATTGTGTTGCTTAACTGCAATGTCTTGTGCTTCTAAAATGGTTTCTTTCACAAAACCAGCCCCCTTTTTGCTCACAAAGCTCAGTTGTTTGACTGCTTCATCGACAGTCATTCCTCTTACAAAACATGCTATGTACCAAAGCTTTTCTGTGCTGTACTTTATATTTGTTTTTTGATGGCATATAAACTGAAAACCAAAACAATGTGACAAATAATGAGAAGGAATAATACAAAATAATAACCTCTAAATAACCAAATAGAAGTTTTTTAAATACATAATAATTTTGCTCACAGCAGGTCTGCGTTCTTCACCGATATCTTGAGGGGGATAAATTATTTTATTATTTTGTAAAAACTTGCGAGGGACTTCTGTTTTAGTCCATGCCTGTGGAGTCGATGTCGTATGAAAATTAGAGACTGTCGTTCTAAAACAATCTGATAATTTTACGTTTCTAAGAATGATATTCATATTACTCTACTTTATCAACAACTGTAGCGGAATAACCGATTTATTTGTGACCAAAGAATCATCTATTGTTCAATTCAAATTGTCGGTACTTATTTTAAGAACGAAATGACATTTACTACTGATTTAATAGTAAAACCGAACGTATAGCAATTAACATCGTATAATCGTATTATTTGTCTGTGAGTAAACCAGTTAGCACAGAGTGCAAAGTAGTGTTTCCTGGTCCAATTTCGATAGAAATACAAGAAAAATAGTAGCTTCGTATTTCATTTACAAATCAACGAGTAATTAAATCATATGCTGCTTTTTAATAACAAAGTATATAAATATTTATTTGTGTATTTAAATAAGAAAAAAACTTTTCAAAGACTATGTAGCTAGTTTTATTACGAATCAAATTTATTCCAATATATTATAATTTTTATCTCATTCTTGAGAAGTACCTAGACATTCGTGGGTGAAATTTGATAGGACTAATTATGTTAGTAATACTGTTCAGTGAATGATTGAAATTGTATATTCATTATGTGTAGGTTGTAATGGACGCTTAGTTTAATATCAGATGGTTGCATAACACCCTTGCAGGTATTTAGACTAGCAGGCATGGTAGACAAGTAAATGACTATCCAGCAATCGGCTAAAATATTATAAATCTCACATAATTTTTAAATCACTTGGTCGTACCGACATTAATGCATTCCGCTGAGCAGCATATGCAACATCGAACATCGATCTCAAAGAACGAACCAAAAATATTCCGTTAACTGCCGTTCCGAACTTTATATATTAGTCTCGTATAACTACTAAGTGTTACAAAGAGACGAGGTAAATCGAATGTTGCTATTTCTCTTGTCTGTACTCCGGCTCGCTAAATAGTTTTGTTAGCTGAATGCCGTCATCTTTGTTATACTACAGCTATAACGGAATTTAAAATAAAACATTTGCATTGTGTTTGTTGAACTATTTCCTGGTTGTTGAGTCGTCTGCCTGGCTATTTGCTTGCTTGCAGGGATAGTTTGTCAAGTCACGCATTTAAAACATACTATTGTATTAGCGACTTTTACGCAGATTTGCTACAATTATTAAAAAATTCGTTGTTACAATAGTGTTTTTGAATTGAAATTTGCTATAAGCATTTGACAGACATCTAATTTTATTGTGCTATATATTTCCGTACACGCACTCAAAAAATTAATCAATTTAGTAACGGCGATATAAAGATTAGTAAGGATTCGCTACAAAGGAGTATATTTATAGACTAGAAATGACGGAAGCTGTAGATAGCTGGTTCATATCCGGATCATAGTTCCTTCAATGCCAGCTGCCCCACCGTTGATGTGTACGTAGGTGCTAGCCTAATAGAAGAGGCGAGTTTAATCTACGGATGTTTGCCTTTATTATTTTCGAAATAATTGGAGATACTACCTATATTATTAACAGGCGACGATCTCGCGCTCTGTCAGATAATCTCTTTTATCCGAGAACTAGTACAATGTTGGTTAAATTGAAACATATTATGCAGGCCATCGCGTCGGTAGTATAACAGAACGGATATACGAACACAGCTACGCAATTAGGGCTAATAACCATAAGGACACAACATTTCACCTTCACGACTTTTCAGTGAGCCATAGTTATGAAAAAAAAATTAATTTTGCGTAGAACGGATGGGAACAGACTACTTCATTGATTTTTTAACATCATTTGTTCATAGTGCTGTCAATCGCGGGAAAAATCTCCGATTTACGGGGAATTGTGGGTAGAGCGGGGAGAGCGCGGGGAATGACAAAAATCGGGGAACTTCGGGAACTCCAGACCAATTTTTTCGTTGGACTATTTCATGTTGGATAATACAACTAAAATATCACGTTCCGACAGGGTACATACAACTCGACACTGTTAACAGAATTATCAATGGTAACACCAGTCAAATGCCTGCTGAACTGTCGTTTAAATACAATTTTTTATTTCTAAACACATTCATTTCTACATCATCATTAATTCATTGATTATGGTTGTCAATTTCTTAAATAGGCGCGTTCTGTAAAAATTTTCAATAAAACTATGGAAGTGGTTAAAAAGTGGTTACTGTTAAAAACAGGGGAGATGCACGTTCAGTATTAAAATATGACGATTAAACTTATTTTTAATCCAATTCATCATAAAAAATCTACCTTTACATCTATCTACATTTACGTGTTGTTAAAAAGATTCTATAGCTACTTCCGCCAAATTTGATAACTTACTTGTTTTGTATAGTGTAGATGTAGTCTGTAGATGTGAGAGATTTTTTTTATAACATATAGTATTTGATAATAGTTTTAGAAGTATATTAAACTCATTTTGTATCAGTGTTTTTTTATTCTAAAAAATCATTTCGGGGAATTTATGGGGCATGAATCAAAAAGAAGCGGGGAATTTCGGGGAATTCACTGACGTGAAGCGGGGAATCGAGAATTTTTCATTGGCAGCACGGTTTGTTCAATGTAGATGGAGTACGTTGAAATATATGATATCATTGAAAAATACTTTCTTATTAAAAAAACACTGATAAATGACGGTTAGTTGTTGTAAAACTTTACAATCTTCTTACCAGCATTAAAAATAAAACAGTGGTAAAATCATAAACATAATATACAGTATATTTACTTTATAGGTAAAATTTGTTTTGTAAATACACGGTACAACGCAAACTTTTTTATTTTAAAATTTCTGATTTATTGTACGAAATGTCTGCTGCCACAAGTCCTTTAGGATTATTTAAACAAAATAGATGTAATGAAAGCGCGCACTCTATTATTAAATAGCTATTCGTGATATCTATACATATAATAAAATTCTAACTGATCGCTTTGTGTTCATTAAGGATGTTTGAGAATATACATTATAAGAAGCCCAAAACAATAGTTGTTAAAGTTTTTGTTTGTTTGACTGAGCGTTTGTGCTCGATAATCTCAGAAACGGCTTAACCGATTTCGTTCTAGTTTACACTAATGTATTGCAGTAAGCAACACTTAATACTTAAAGATTGTTTCATTGCAATTCGTCAATAAATAAAAAAGTTATAAATTACCTTAGAATAATGCGGGTACTATTTCTTAACATTAAGGCGTAGTTTTTCCGAAGCGAAGCGAGGGCAGTTTGCTCATTAATAAGTATCAACAAGGTTGCTATCACCTAAAATTTAAATTATTTCTCCTAAATTCTAAAGATAATTACAGTTTATATACTTGAGTATTCAGGTTGAAAACATTTTAACTCTCACTGAAAATGCACATAAAACTAGCTAAAAATTAACTTTTGTGGGGTGTTTGAAATTAATGGTAGTAATTAAAAATTTTCGTTGATGTTAATTTTTACAAATACTTTTCGTAAGATAAACAATGCTTACGCTTCCGCAAATTTCCCATAAAGTATTTTCTACATGCAGTTACTGAGAATGGTTATTACAATTAGGTATTGTTTTTTTTTTATGTTAATAGTAGATAAACAAGCAGACGGATCATCTGATGGTAAGTGGTCACTGCCATCCATAGACATCCATAATATGCAAGACAGCCGCTTATTACTTTCCGTCTTTCCGACATTGCAACTGAAATTTGTAAAAGTAATTTCACAGTTAATTATACAAGTACACTATCAGCTAGACAGATTAGCCTAGAATTACTGATAAGTTAATGTTAGTGTAATATTATATTAAAACACATCTAACTATAAACCAAAGTTTTATTAAGTAGGTACTCAAAACATCAAGATTCACACAAATCTATTTTCAAAACATTACATTGTATTGGAAGAGTTTTATGCTTTTATTTCTGTGGAAGTGTATTTTATTCAGTACTATCATTTTAATTGTTGGTACTCTTTATTAAAAATCAATTACTATATTATTTATTATGTTATAGTTTTTTTTTTCAATCCCCATGAATGCTTTTAATTTAAAACACTTAAAATTTGTAATGAGTAATTTGCAGAAGTAAGAGAACTAAAGTACTAGTGTATAGGTTAAATTAAAGCAGTAGGCAGATGAAAGAAAAATTCTTCTGATGGTCATAGTTATGGATAGAGTAAGATTTGTATATTATATATGTATTATTTCATATATAAACGCCCAAGCCATATTAACTACATCAAAAAGCATTTTGATTTACTATACTTAGTTTACAGCACAGTATTTTACTTCTGTTGTTAAATTATAGTTCTATAAATATTTTAGTTATAACTTAATTGTGAGAATATTTGTGGTCATACTACATTTTAGTTTATTGCATTTGTTTGATAACAATTTATTATGTATTTAGTCATTTTTGTGCAATCCATGAATCCATTCAGGGGAAATATGGTTGCAGAATTTCCAGATGTCACAATTCCTTAAATTTGATTTAATATGTAAGTTCACCAGTGAACTAAATAAATTTGCATTTTTTTTTTCATAAAAATAAAAGTCTGTTAATGTTATGTACTGTCCCCATCGGCGAGGGTCTTTCTTGTTGGAGAAATTTTGATGTAGTAAAAATGATAGTATAATTTTGCTGATTGACTGTCTGAAACTCAAATACAAGTAATAAAATTGGTATTTTAAATGGGTATGTAGTGAGTTAAATTTTATTAATTGCAATAAAATGATTATATATGTATTAAATTGACCAGGTTGTATGTGATTATGGCGACCAGTAAACTAAATAAATATATCTTGTTTCAACATCCTGTGTATATATTTAGTAAAATATATGTTGTGCTATAATTATATTTTGCTAGTTATTGCTAACTTAAATATGTTGCATTACATTGCATCATAATTATTATAAATGGTGTTGTAGCTTTGACATTTATCAACTTTATAGTAAAATAAGTATGACATACTTAAAATTGTTTTTCATTTTTCTTTAAACTTAATTTGAAATCATTCAAATGGATACACGGAGACTCACCAACCTATGGGGACAATATATATATAAACTTCAAAATACTTCATTATAGTAGTAGTCTGCATTGCTATGTGTCAGTATTAAGGGAAATTAATAAAACATAATACTATTTAAGATAGGTCTGTGACATTTTGCTTCAAAATCATGCAATAACTCATCTAAGTCATTATCCAAGTCATCACTTTGAGCCATCTTTGTCACCATGTCACTAATTAAAAAAGCACCAATAGTTGCCTCCTCATGGTTGTCTTGAATGTCTATATTTATAACATGGACAGGTTGGTTGTAAATTGACCTCCGAGAACAAAACCATTCTATCACCTGATCATAAACTCTTTCTTCACATGTAATAATCACATCAAACCTTTCTGTGGATGCTTGAAATTTCTCTGGACATGGCTTTATTCTTCGATTTCTGTCTAACATATGTAATAAGCCATTCTGAGTATAGTATGTTTTATCTTTTTCTAGCAAATCATTGTAAATGTCATCATATGGTATTCCAAATTCATAGCAGTTAGGTCGATCTGCTGAAGCTCCTGGCAATTTTACTTTTTCTCCAGTACCAAATGATTTAACCCGAAACCCCTTCTTTACAAGAAATGCATGAGCTTCCATGCTCCTGTTCATATTAGAAGAGCATACAACTGCTATAAATATATCTGCCATCATTATTTGAATGTCAAATTCAAACAAGGGTTCATGTCTGATTTTCTTTCAAGATACTTTCATTACATTCCTTCACTATACATATTACTTTGTAGAGACGACAGAAACATACATATATTAAGCAATTAACGAATACTTTTGTTTGTAAAACGCAAATTCGTGTGTAACTAATTAATGCAAAGTAGAGTAAAATTAATGAATACAAAGAGGAAAGTAAGTTCGTATCGTTTTTAGATGGAGATTTATAGAATATTGTGAAGAATGTCATGTCACCAAAATTTCACATCATAGCTATCATTTAAACAATAAAACGTCACAGAAACGCTACTGTCAATTTATGTTTACGTACAGATTAAAGATACGACGTATAATTCAGGCATAGAGTATATAGTTCGAACTGCAACTATCAATAGAAAAAAAAACCGAATTGGTAGCGTGGGATTTTGAGCGCAAGTGGGAGAATAAAATAATTGTCCATGTATTCGCAATGAAATATTTAATTTCAAATTTATATTATATCTTCGTAAAGGAATCCCACCCTAAGTTACTTCGTAAAATAAGTATATAGTGAAAACAATAAGTTGATAGGAGTACCTCTCGGAATTTTTCCGTAAGCTCATGTGCCAGCCTACTCATCATATTAATATTCTTTACTCATTGAAAGACTTACTATGTTTACTTTAAAAAATAATGATATGTGATTCTTCCAGAAAATTACATGTCGAGAGAAAAAAAAACCCTAAATTATTTGTTAATTCTCGGATAAAAATTTGAACTTGTTGTCTGAGCTATCTTCACCCGTATATATAATAAATTATTTTTAATTATATTATCTGTGTTTATGTCTCTGGTAATATCTTATTTTATTATTTTTTTAGTTTATTGATTTTGTCACAAGCATCTTTTATTATACTATGAAACATTTCCAAAATGCCTAATTACCTAACCACGTTATGGAGCTTGGCAAAAAAAACCTAATATAAGGAAGAAATATATTATGCGTGACGTACGAATACTTGAAGTGAAACTTCTCAACGTTTGGATAGATAACAATGCTTTATGAATCTGTGTAATTTTAAAAAGAAAAATTATTACTGATTTGGTTACAGTCGTAACTCATGTGTCACGATCTCGAATTTTTTTCCTTACTCTCAGCGCGGCTAAAGAAGTGTTACCTCAAAAATATATTCACGAAACACACACACTCAGACGATCTTTTCGTAACGGTGTATTATTATTATAACGTAACGGACTAGCGTAACCGTTTCTCATTACAAAAATGCCATGCCGCGCCTAAAGTGTACTCTCATAACACCGACCGAATCAGTATCCTTGCGCGCTTAAACGACCATATAATACAGTTGATAATATAATTATTCGAGCTTTTTTTCCTTTTGACTCACGGTTTCCTGAGTGTTTCGGATAGTAGGTAGATACAACAGTATATACTAATGTACTCTGGGGTAGATACCTATTCAAGTTTGATTATGATCGTCAGCACAGAGTACATTTGTTTAAACTGTTAATCGTCTGCTAAGATGACAAAGACGGCTGAGTGCCAATGTCAATTATATTTATTATCCAAATGATTGTCAAAGTCATTGCATGTTGCCTCGTCTTTTCAGTTTCTATTGATAGTGTTGGTAGCTTAATTTTGGTTACATATAGGAATAGGAAATGCCATTTAAAATAAAAAATAGTGAATCAAATTGAATTCAAGTATATAAATTTTATTTAAAGATAAATAATTTCAATTATGTTTAGAATTGTGCGAAGGGGTTTTCTGTACCCACATCTAAATACCGTTTTGCCGAAGCAAACATTTCTTACAAATGAATACAAATGTAACGATGCTTGGAATATTCAAAAATCCTCCGCGATATTAAATAATCTTAACCTGCACGAGTTTTACAATATATTAGATCAAAACTATTC
The DNA here is from genome assembly GCA_003671415.1 of Megathymus violae. NCBI lineage: Eukaryota > Metazoa > Arthropoda > Insecta > Lepidoptera > Hesperiidae > Megathymus > Megathymus violae. The sequence goes on from PDGT01000010.1 coordinate 8,203,646, forward strand.
TGCCAAGGGAGTTATTAGTGCCATCGATGTGGACGTATTCGCTAATGCAGTAAAAAATTCAAGTTACATTGAAGAACTAAAATCCCTGTTAAATAAGTTACGACTCTCTGCAGAAACGGGGAATACTTTAGAATCCACACACCATGCGACTGTCAGAAATTATATTGAATTTGGCAACATACAGGAATTAGTTCAAATTTTAAAAGAACCTCTTAAATTTGGACTGTTCCTAGATTTTTATACAGCAAATATTTTATTAGATAAATTACTAACATCTCAAAATTTCGAACTTGCTGCAGAAGTAGCTTCAGTAATCATGTTACAGGAAGATTTTTCAAATGATATAACATGTACTCTCTGTCAGTATGCTGCATATAAATATTTATCTTCTGTGGAAGCTAAGCCTGAGGAGCAACCAGCCCCACTAGATAATACAAAAATAGAAGTAAAAAAAATTAGAATAAAGTTTTTACGAAATGAATATTTTGATGATCATTTCGATATAAAAGATACACATTTATTGAGTGGTAAAACTCTAGCATTGATATCAAAAAGCTCAAATAATAATGTGAACAACAATTTGCAAATTATTGGCTGGTTATTTTATAAAAAGTATGATGAACTTTATGAAACTTGTGAATTGATGACTAATGAAAAGTCATTTAAACTTTATAAAGAAGTAATTGAAATGATAACCAAGGAAAGCAATAGAGCAGATGATAAAATAAAAGTTATATTGGAAAATTGTATAAGTATATTAAATAAGAGTCCCAAATCAGAGATGATCCTAGAAGAATCAATGAAGATATCAATTGAAAATGCTATTAACAAAGAACAAAACAAGGATATTTTATCACAACAAGAGGTAATATTTTTAAGAAATAATCTAAATTGCAGTAGTATAATAAAAATCCATAGGGTGTGTATAAACTCCACATGGTCCTTGACTATTCTTTATTTTATTATTATATATTATTTATTTACTATTTTTTGTAATGTTAGGTAAGTTACAGGAGTACTCCTACTTACGAGGACTAAGATGGAACACCCCACTTGTATGTGATGTGGGGTCGAAGAATCTAAAACCAAAACTAATTTGAGGCAAACAAAATATTTTGGTTTTTATTTTCAATACAATGTTACAAGTGTTTTCTATCCCAAATTGAGTTAAATTTTATTACACCCATTGCCTAATATTTTATTATTAAATTCCTCTGTAGTATTATGGGAAAAATTATCAAAAACTCATATTTTATAACACTCACAAAATATATTTTAATGTTTTCAGCTGTTTAAATGCTGGGAAGATACAAGAAAAACAAAGCTAGAAGAACAAGCTATTAGATTGGACAGAACAAAAAGAATGAAATTAGTTGAAGAAAAACAAAAGACAATGCTAGAAAAGGAACAAAAACTATGGTTTTTTGAAAATGAAGAAGAGATTGATTTAGAAATTGAAAAAAAGAAGTTAGAGGACTCTTCTGCTGGTAATGACCAGAAGAAAATTGAGGACACATATATTCCACCAGAAATTTTACCCAAACAAAGAAAGTAATATGTAACTTTTGATTCCTTAAACAATAAATTATGTTAAATCAATAGTTCTAAATACATTTTATTACTATGGAAGTAAATAAATTAAGATTTGGATTAATCTTTATGCAGTATGTTGTTAACAAATGTGCAAATTAAATTATCATGTCTGATGGCAGACTTTGCGGTGTAACATGTTGCATCTGTCTGAATTCAAAAAAATATTTTTACCCTGAAAAATGCTTGCTAATTTGGTATGAATGTAGTTGGTTTGGTATGATTGGTATTGGTTTTAAAGTCTTAGCAATAACATACAATATTTCTTATATTTGAGGTCAAATGCAAGCCATGTAAATTGTATATTAAAAAAACTTCTTTATCGTTAGTAAATAATAGAAAACAGAAAGGGTAAATATTTTTACATTCCAATGTAAAAACCAAAACAACTAAGATCAATTAAGAGTAAATTTATTTTTTGTATTAGGTGATAATTAAAATAATACATTGATTTTATCAAATGTAAATATGTTATAAAGATTACATAGAAAGTATTTCAACAATGAACCTTAAATTTAGACATATGGAATATATTACTACTTAAGATTCATTTTGTATTTTAGCTAAATCAAGTTGAATTTTCTGCAATATATCTTCTGTTTTCTTTGACTTTTCAGCTTTAATATTATCTTCTAAATCTACCACATCCCGTGCCAAAGTGCCAGTATCATGTACCAATGACACAATAGTGTTACACTCTGAATGTAGAAGGGCTAACAATTTATACGCCTTTTTAGCTTGATCATCCTTTTTGGCATCCTGTAATTATTTATATGATAGTAAAATATAAAATTTAATTAAATTAATAGATAACATCAAATTTTATACTTTAACTGAAACCATCTCAATGATTGAATAACAGATTAAGCACAAGATTCAGGTGCGCAATGAACACGTCTGTGTACCACTGTAATGTTACACATTCAACTACTAACTTCCCCCAAAAGTGTTTGACTCCGTCAATCGTATATATTTAACACAAGCCGTCTGAATATACATTATATTAGAGAAAGGCATACGATCCAATGGTAAGTGGTTAATGCCAGAATTACAAATGCGATTTTGGCCTTTCAGGATTCTTTTAACTCGTTTTGTTGAACCCCATATTTTATTTCGAGGAAATACATCAGAAGAAAGCCCATTCAACATGTCTATGATAGGACGAAATTGGAATGATTGTCAACCAAGACGAATTAAAATATATGAATGAATCTTCAGTTTTTATAGTGTGCGGTTGAGTAAGGTGGATGGTGCAGCAGTTTGAATAGTTCATTGGAACACTTATCATTGTAAAGTATTAGAGAATACACCTGCCTAATCTGTCTGGAGATTTAACTGTTCTAGTCAATTGTAAGATTATAGACGTAAATAACTCGAACAGAAGTGGGCTTCATTGGTAAATGTGCGCACCGACTTAGCTGTGAGGACATTTCTCGTGAGATCTTTGGCTTCGTATAACAAAAGGTCATGTTGTGGCGTGACCTCGTGTTTTGTCCTGTTCACTATATCGAGCCTTTTGTTCCATTCGATAATTTTAAAAAGCTGAAAATAAGGCGGTTAAGCCAACGTAATATATCTTTTTTGATTAAAGACCAAAGTTTTACCTTAAACAGAGTTTCGTCAGCTATTGAAAAACATCTATCCAATTGACCTTCTAATGTGTTGATTTCTTTTTGTAGATGCCTAGTATCATCTAATATTCTTCTTATCTCCATATTTTGTTTATCAACATTGCCAATTATTTCCAAAATCCTTTTTGTGTAAATATGCCTTAAAAAGACAAAAAATAGTTGTAAAAACTGTTGTTCCGAATACACAAGTTGCAATAAAATTTAATCGAGTATATCACGCAGGAGGCAGTGCCCCTATGTTAAATATTCACTTGTTTTTATTCATCTTAGTTTTTATTCATCTTATGGCTGTCCGTGCTATTGGTTGGTAAGGATTTTTTTTATTATTGTATGGATTGGAGAAGGGCCATATAAAAAAGTTATTTTAGGTGGGCTAAATAGACTTATTTTATCAATGTATAATTTATACAAGCAGCAATAGCCTCGCGGTTTGGACGTGGGTGTCCCGCACGGGAGACGCGTGTTCATATCCTGCGCACACCTTTAATATTTCAAATTATGTGCGTATCATTTATCACTTGCTTCAGTGAAGGAAAACCTTGTGAAGAAACCTGCACACCCGAGAGTTCTTCATAATGTTCTCAAAGGTAAAAAGAAGTATACTAACTCGCACTTGGCCAGCGTGGCAGACTGTGACCTAAACCTTCTCAATGCGAGAGGAGACCCGAGCCCAGCAGTGGGATGATATGAGTTATAGTTATGATGAAGAAGAATGTATGTATGTAATGAAATCTTTTAACTTCACTCACTTTTTGATATTGCCAATGTCGGTTTGAAAGGTCACTCATACGGGTTCTGGCTTTGTTTGGTTAAATATATCTATCTTACGCCTTTATTCACATTATTGAAGATAAATAATAGTCAAACAATATTATATTTTAATATAATTACATATTTAAGAAACTATCGATTACTGACGAGATTTTTCCATCAAAAGAAATTAAAATACTTACCTTTTGTTACCTCCCTTAATTTTTTCAAACTTTATTTTTAGTTGGTTTTTCAATTTTTCTTTGTTTGCACATTCCTGTTTCATGCTCTTGACGTTTTCTTTTAGATCAAGAAGAATCTTTCTACATTTACTTCTTTCAGACTATGTAATACAAAAATGTATTAAATTAATTAACCATAGAGTTAGAATAAAGAATGAATTAGCTTACAAAAGATAATATATATTTTTTACCTCAGACAGATTTTTGGATGTTTTAATCTTATCTATTTCGACTTTAAGAGACAAGTTTTTTGAGGTCAACTCCTCACTTTTCTGATGTAGATTATTGATGGTTTTATGTACTTTTTCTATAATATCGCTTGTTGCTAAATCTTCCTCTAGGGAGGTTACCCCAATGTTATTCAAAATATTTAAAAAGTTCTTGTATTCCGCATCACATCTCTCACAATTTTTTTGCACCTGAAATAATCTATTTATTTTTACTAGCATAAAAAGATTATGTATTTATAATTAACTTGAAAATATCATTTTTTAATACCGAATTTGTCAGATAGGCACCTAATTTGAACGAAAAAATTATGAGAATAATTAAAACATGTAAAATATTTTTCGCACAGGAAGACTCGGAATATGCGGTAGAGGGGTGGGTTGATTGGCTTGCTTGCTTTGAAGTGTAGTTAAGTTTATTGAAACTAAAATATGTCGAAATTTCTTCTTCTATTTATTTATCAATTATCTTACTTGATTGTATTCCACATCCATGACATTTCTTTCACTTTCAAGAGTATCTAGCTTTTGCATAAGCACTATTGTCGTTTCCTTTAATTCCTTTAAAGATTTGTTCATTTCAATTTTGTCTTTCATAGGTTTACTAATACTGATAGTGTTTGTGTTATTTTTGTCTTTAGAAATATCACAAGATTTTCTTATTTTTAAAGCATTTGAAATCTTCTGTAACTTACTAAGTAAATCTTCATCAATGTATTCATTTTGATTAGATGATTCTGAAATTTTTATGACAAATAGTTAAGGTGTTGTACTGTAATAAGTGATAATTAATGATACCAAATTTGAGGCTTATAATGATTTTGATATTTATTTTAAAATGTTTCAATTATCTCAGCCAGGTGTATAGTATGTACTAGTGAAAATTATAGAAACACACAAAACTGGTTCCAACAGTCCCTTTAACTTAAAATAGTAATGTGTGATGGTAAAAAATAAACAATCATGATTTGCAACACAATAAAAAGTTACCATTTGTCAAGTGACATTTTAAATAATGAATGATTTTTGATAAATTTATTTGTATGTTAAACCATTTTCAATTTTTTAAACTAACCTAAACAATTTGAAATATGTTCTTCAGCAGCTTGTTATTTTCAATAATCGGTTTACATTATTATTTTAGGTTATATGAAAACATAAAAAAAATATTCAAATGGGAACATAAATTAATACATATTTTTAATCTTGTCTGGATATATAACAAATAAATTATGTCATACCTAAGTTATATGCATAATCCCCAACTATTTTATGATTAGATACACAACAAGGTGGGATCCAAATTGAGTTGAGTTCTGCATCAATTTTATGGCTTATATCTCGCATAAGTAACTGTTTCTTATTAGATGGTGTATCTTTTGAAGTAACCTGCTTATCCTCAGTTGGAAGTTTTTCTATCAAAAACATAAAAACTTGCCTTAAATCAGCTTCATTGTAGTATAGAAACGTTTGATACCCAACATCATTTTTGTAACCTAAGTCCTGTTAAAACAATAAATTAAATGTTGTATTAACACACCTTAGTCTAGAAATAAGTAATGTTTTTGGTGTTACTCATGATGAGATAGAAAGCTGAATCTATATAAGACTGCTTGCTTATACAAAGCAACAATCTTTATATTAATAATGAATTTGGTAAAATGGTAAATTCCTTCCCATTCCATGCCTCATATGGTATAAAAGAACAACTAAGACAGTGAACATTTATATTAGACATGAAAGTCTGACAACACTGGCAAAGCAAACTGATAAACAGGAGATCAGTAAAAATTAGGAAAACAAAAAGTTACACTAACAAACCATCAAATGATCAAATAATATACTCAATATCATATAGAAGGAAGCTTACAATGTTATTTTAAAGATTTGCATTTATGAATTTCTGTTAAAATGTGTAACCAAAGGCATTTATATACTACCTCTAAGTTATTAAGCAGGTATAGGGAGGATTATTGAATGTGACAATGTTAATTCATATGTTTGCACATACATTTTATGTAATTTAAAGCATACTTTTAAAGGAAAATAGTTTGGCTATAGCTCATTTTAGTTAATAAGTACTTGTAACAAGTTCCTAGAAATCTCATACAGATGTTGCAATTGACTTCACAGACAAAGGCACAAAGATTTATTCATAAAATCATAAAGCTTTTGTATCTTTTGTTAACATCCACAGATGGTCAGCAGTAATAATCATATGTGTATATGCATAAATGTTTTGGTAGGTAAAGGAAATCTAAGAATCAGTTATACAGTAATTATTTTATGTCAACTTCAGTGTTTGTTTTGGTAAAATATTGAAAACACTGTTGATCTGTGCAAAGAATTCCAAGTTTTATATTGCAATATGAGGAATGTTGAAAAATCACTCTCTCTAAAATATTCAATAAAATATATCAATATTCTTGGTAATAAATAAAAAATGTAAACCATTAATTAAACATTAGCCGATACATTCGCATTGGGCGGACATTTTGTGTGCCATAAAAATATTGTTTTCTATATACTTGTACATAACGACATCCGAATTAGCGATGGAATTGTAAAAGTCCCCTTAACCGTCGTTATGACTGAAATACACTGTACTTTTTAAGATTTTTTTGTAGCGAATAATAAAAAGTATATTTATATGGTATACTTTCCATAGATCTTCAATAAATTTACCTTACAAATAGTTGCTATTTGTGCAGCTATTTCAATTCTCTGAGAAACTCCTGGTGGCAATTTTGTTGGTGGGTTTAAATTCGGATTCACAGCATTAATGCATTTGGACGCAGATTCAATTATCATTCCAACCGGCAAATCACATATATTTTTTATGTCATTACTTATGTCTCTGAAATAGAAATATATTGTTATATATCAATATGATTAAATGTAAATATTGATTATCAAGTTAAACTTACATATTTAACTGACGCAGAAAGTGAAAAATAATTGAATCAACTTCTTCCATTGCTGAAAGGAACGGTAAACGATTTACATACGATATTGTTTTATCCTTTGTTATATCTAAAATTCAGTATCACTCATTAATGTAATCATTTGTTTCCATTTTAAACGTAAAACCATTTTTTTTGTTATTATAGAGTTGATGTAAGTACACTCAGCCAAAGACAAGTAAAGGACTGAAAACCAAAGAAAAAATAGTCGGATAAATTTGGAGAAACAAAAAAAAACGATCAGGAAAGTAAATAATATTTTTTATACTGCACTAGCTGTCTGGTCCTACTTCGTACGGATTCAATAATTAATTAATATACTTATACACCTCATATTTCAAATGGTAAAATAATTTTTGCAGACAGGTGCTGTTTCCATATTACTTTTAGCAGAAACAGAAACTTACATCGCACTCTTTCTTTATAATACTAGTATAGACAAGAGAATAATTGAAATAAAGCTTTAATTTATAGAACAAGATGTATTTATTTTAATATCCTAAGAAGTAACAAAACATAATAATACTAAAATTGACAAGATAATATATAAAAAAGTAACAATTAGTGAATAAAGAAGTATGTAAAGTTCCTCCCGGGCAAATTAAATCCACTTTTTCGATGAGACGCTGCGGCAGGCATATTGTCCTTCTGCTACGCCTCAACACAGGCGTCTGGTCAATTGTAAATAGTAAAGAGGAGGGTATTTCAATAGTTGTTTCACTTATTGGAAGCGAACTAGCGCTAGGTAGACTGGTAGGATGTGTTAAGAGATGAGTCGGTGGTTAATGAGAATTCCATAACAATGGTTTCAATGTTTGCTTTGTTGGACTGATCCAAATATCGTTGAGGCCGTATTTGATCGACATTTTTACGTTCTCATGTTTCGCCTCACGTTACTATTATTAGGGGCCTTCATTAACGCAAGAAAAGAGTTACTAGAATTTTTGTCTGTTAGTCTGTGCGTTTCTTCGCGCTAATCTCAGGAACGGGTTATCGATTTCTAATTAATAGAACGAAAAAAATCTAGCCCTACAAGAAAGCAGGTATTTTTTTAAGCCAAGATAGTTTTCTGAAGCGAAGCGGGGCTTTTGTTTTCCTTTTTACAAAAAATAAGTTAATGGTTGACAACAATCCCACCTGATGGTAAGTGGTGATGAAGTCTAAGATGTTGAATGCACTAACTTATAAAAACTTCTTCACTTTCCTCTTGAAGACTCCCACATCGTAAGTAAGCAGCAAGTAGCTTTGTAGTGCGCATAATGATTGAAGACGCAAGCCGCGTCGTCCGTGCAGGTGGTGTATTCACTACGTAAGGGTGGATACCTGCCGTACGTCGAGTTGTTCGATGGAGGAAAGATGATTGGGGAATTAATTCGAACAATTCTTGCGCACACTTTACAAAATCTACTTATAGAAGACCGAGAGGCTGGCAACACTGCTGTTACACGATATATGTTTAGAAAATATATAATTTATGTAATATACACGATGTCCGGCAATGGATGGACAAAATATTGAAATGGGTTATAGCAGAGCTTATTTTTTAATTGTTCTTTATGTTTGAAAAGTTGACCATGTATGATATATTAGTAAAAAAAAACTTAGCATGCATTGCACGTTAGACGTGTCCAAGCTCTCCAACTAAGAGATTACAACTGAAAATTGCGTTTTTGTCAACAAATGAAAGGGAAAAATTTAAGTGTTTTTTTATTAAACCCTAAGGATAAAGTACAATTTAATATAAAAAAAAATTCACCCATATTGCATATTTCGTAATTTATGTAAATTTATACCTTTTTCACATTAATTCTATTAAATACAATATTGAATTACATAATAATGAGTTATCATGACGATTATCACGCAACTCTTTTATGTATCGATATCGCCATATGCGTACGTTTTAGAGATTCTCGATTATGACTTGATTAAAACCGGTATTATATATTGAAGCCTATTGAAAGTTATTTCTTCAATGGCATAGGAATATTCATTATATTAAAGTAAATTAATGCTCACATATTTACAACTCTGCATTAGGATTCCCTGATATGGTCAGAAGAATTACATCGAACCACTGTATATTATGCACTCTTAGGTGTTTCCATAAAGAACTACTGTGAATTTAAAGTCTGTCCTTTTAAAGTTTTGACACTTCTGTATATGTAGTCTATGTTCCAATACGGAAGCAAAGCATACGACAGTGATACGTGCGGTGTGGTATAGTATACAATTTTACTGTTTGAACTATTTAAAAAAACTTGAGTTTAAATATTGGTTTGAAGTTTTGTAACATTTAGAAAATGTATATATAATCTAAATTAACTCAGTGGAATGAATAAGTGTGAAGTATTTCGTCTAAAAGTTCACTTGAACAAGTCATTAAACTTTGTCTGGTGGCGGTTACTCATTTTTATGAGTTAATAATGTTATTGCACTTCCCATCAGTTTAATTACTTTTTTACGCCAATTTACCTGTTTATACAGCTTTTTTCGTAATATTTTAGAACACAATATGGCTAATCAATGGGGACAGAAAGCTGAAGAATTGGAGAGCAAAGTTGCTGGACTAGGCTTGTCAAAAAAATCTAACGAGAAAACCGAAACAGAGGATAGTCCAGATGTAGCTAATCCAGCAGAGACGTCACTTCTTATGAAAATAATACGACAGGGCTTGGTTGAATCAAAGTTAGATATTGAAGTACAACGAAAGGATCCAAATTCTCCTCTTTATTCAGTAAAAACATTTGAGGCTTTACATTTAAAACCTAATTTACTTAAAGGTGTATATGCTATGGGTTTTAATGCACCTTCTAAAATTCAGGAAACTGCCTTACCAACACTTCTAGCAGATCCTCCTCAGAATATGATTGCACAGTCTCAGTCAGGTACTGGTAAAACAGCTGCATTTGTATTGGCTATGTTGAGTAGAGTGGACTCCACCAAGAATTATCCCCAAGTGTTATGTCTCAGTCCTACCTATGAATTAGCCATCCAAACAGGTGAAGTTGCAGCAAAAATGGCAAAGTTTTGTCCTGAAATTAAACTGAAATATGCAGTCAGAGGTGAAGAAGTCCCTAAGGGTACTAAAATAACTGATCATATTATTATAGGAACTCCTGGCAAGATGCTTGATTGGGGTGTTAAGTTTGGTATGTTTGATTTGAGTAAGATCAGAGTATTTGTGTTGGATGAGGCTGATGTAATGATTGATAGACAAGGGCATCAAGATCAGTGTATTCGAATTCACAAATGTCTACCTTCAACATGTCAAATGATGTTCTTCTCTGCAACATATGACAGTGCAGTCATGGAATTTGCTGAGATTATTGTTCCTAATCCCATCATTATTAGACTGTTGAGGGAAGAGGAATCTTTAGATAATATAAAACAATATTATGTGAAATGCAAGAATGCAGACGAAAAGTACAGGGCCATTTGTAATATTTATGGTGTTATAACTATTGGACAAGCTATTATATTTTGTCATACTCGTAAAACAGCCAGTTGGTTGTCAGAAAAAATGACTAGAGATGGTCATTCTGTTGCAGTACTATCTGGGGAATTAACAGTAGAACAAAGAATTGCAGTATTAGATAGATTTAGAGCTGGCTTAGAGAAAGTCTTAATCACTACTAATGTGTTATCTCGTGGTATTGATGTTGAACAAGTTACACTTGTAGTCAACTTTGACATGCCTATGGATATGAACAGAAAAGCAGATTGTGAAACATATTTGCATAGAATTGGTCGCACTGGAAGATTTGGTAAGGCTGGTATAGCGATAAATTTGATTGATTCACCTCATTCAATGGAAATATGTAAAGACATTGAAGCTCACTTTGGTAAAAAGATACAATTGCTTGACATTGAGGATGCTGAAGAAATAGAAAAAATTGGAGCATAATCTACATATTTGTAAAATTATTTATGTTGTCTTTGGTATTATTACAAGTTATGTGTAATAAAATTCAGAGATTATAATGTTTTCTACAGCAGTTTTTTTACATTTGAAAGTATCCCACTTTTCAATAACATTATTTATATGCAAAATTAGAGTAGGCTGCACTAAACTATTTTCAATCCACAAGCAAGTATATTGCTAAGTATTAATGTTTGGTAAATTTGTAACTCAGTTTTATAAATTTAATGAGATAAAAAAATTTACTGTCAATATTTTTGAGTGCAGGTATCCATAACATATATACATATATATTGCATAAGAAGTAGTAGGACATGGTAATGCAGATTATAGTGTAATATTTAATACTGTGAAATGTTAAATAATAAATACCATCATGATTTTGACAAGTAGCATTTACTATACATTATTACAAATAAAAATATGTTTTATCGAGATCTAACACATCAAGATGCCTTACATATAGAGCTTTGGTAACATTGTAATGCCAGTGAATCAGAATATTGTAACTAATATTTTAAATAAATAATTTTTCAATTTATAAATGCATTTTATCCAAGTTCTGATATCTATATTGGTTGGAAACATTAAAATATGACTACAACTTCTGGTTGTCTGTTGTTTGTAAATTTCAACGGTTACTCTGTGCTGGTGGTTCTGGACTTGCTGCTCCTGATATCATCACAAAGATGACAATTGGTACTATATACATCCACTGCAACAAAAGGGTTCATAGTATTGTAATTTTTTGTATTAGAATGTGAAGCATAATATACTTAGTTTCAAGATGACTAGGAAAAGAAGAAAAATTACCTCTCTAATACTTACATATTTAGCTAAGAAAGACCTGTTATCTTTAACCTCGCCCTTCTCTCTAGCTTCTCGTTCCCGCTCCAATTTTTGTATATACGAAGCTGTATCTGGTCTGTAAACACATTTCAAAATAGATCTTTTTCTCTACATGTCAAGATAAAATAACAGCATCAACTTAACATTATTTGAAAGAAAACATGTTTCACAGTATTTTGTGTAATTTAAGCAAGATGTATGAATGCTTACACTGGGGCCTGATCAATGTGATGGAGATATACATTTGAGTCAATGTACCCATTTATGATTCCTTTGGGTGCAAAAGGTCCAGAAGAGTTAGTCACTTGGATATTTACTGCTATAACTTCCCCGGTAGACAGCATCCAAACATTAATGATGTCTGTGAGACCACTCTCCAAAAAAGACCTTGCTTTTACAGATGATAAAAATTCTATCTCTTTTTTGTCAGCAGCACTTACTAGGCTTTTTACAGTGTAAAAGCTATCCATTTCAGCTAGTTCCTGCAATAATACATTTTGATTTTATAAGACCTCTAAAATTCCACACATGACCTATTTTACTACTATAAAACATTTAAATTGTAGGTAAAGGGAAGAACTATTTTCATTTTGTATATATTTTAATTTAGTCATCATAGTTCATAGAAAGAAAGAAGAAAGTACATATTTATTCCATCACTACAAAATGGTACCTACTACAATTAACGTTATTTATCACTATAAATGAATTTAAATATAGATGTAACACTAAAATGTTGCAAGATATAGTTGCAGTTGGTACCATGCCACTCTAACTGGTTGTTAGTAATAAAAAGTAGTTATGTTGGACAGGTAGTGTGAAAATACTAGTGTTGAAATAGAGCTGTAACTTAACCCATAAATAATTGTTAGAGTACATTTTTATATAAAGCTGTAAATGTGTACAATAAAGTACATTTATTACAATGGCAAAACATAAGTAAACTAACTCAAGACTATTTTACAATAACAAGTAACTACAAATTAGATATACAATTGAATATAACAATGAGGTGTATGTAAAACAGAACTAAAATGTATAAAATAGAGTAATTCCATTATGTCAAGCATACATTGCTACATAAATCTATAATGGAGTAGAATTTATTTTGAGTTTTGTCCTAAGAATGGATAAAAAAATTTGTTATAACTCTTAATTCAGTGTCATGTTTTCATTTATAAAAGGTTGACTTTATTCATCTTGCTTTTATAAACTACTTATAATAAATAAATATTACCTTCAGTTCTTTCAAATGTTGTTGGTTGAATGTTATCTGTTCAATGTTTGGTGAACCCAACCTTACGCTTTCTGCGGCTATCACTCCCCGTGTGCAATATTTTTCATTATTACAATTAAGTGAGTGTTGTAGGTTTATATTTAGCCATCCATCATATTCAAAACAACTCTGAAATTACAATAACTATCAATAGAATCTATTTTAAAATATATTGTTATTCTTATAGTACAAGTTAGTGTTAAAAGGTAAAATGCACTCAGATTATTACTTTTTGTTTTTTATCTGGGCAAGTGTTATGAGTTATGAGTGTTATCTGGTCCCCACGACCCTTCCCTTAACGATAAAAAAAAATATTATTGGATTCTAGATCCATGATTCAGTAAAATAAAATTAGGTGTTTGCCTAATACATAGCTTTTACAGTGTTGATTTAGTGGGTTGCGAGTGAATGTTTCTTCAGCGTCCACTACAGAATCCGCGAGTTGCAGTGTTTATTCCTATTATCAATTTCGATCGATTAACGATTTAATATCAGTATAATGTATTGATTTGTATAGTACACATATATATGAATAGAATTGTTGCACACGGTTCGACCAAAAAAAGTTTTTTATTCATACCATATATTCTGATAGCAATGATAGGCTTAATAGATACAAAATTTTCATATTTACAGATTCAATTCGACTCTTAATTATTAGTACTGTAATGAATTTAAATTTAGAGAGATGATTTTATCACTAGCGTAAAAACGGAACATAGGTATTCAATAAAATATCTGAGAGAGACATTTACTGTCTACTGTCTGTTATAACAGCTGTCAAGATGAAAGTTCGATTCATTAGAGTTGCTAGTATTCAATAATCCGTAGTGCGGGCCTACTCGTAAATCAATGAATGACAATGAAATGATTTACCCGTTCATGTATTTCAAATTCTCAGCAAACCGAAGGAAGATATTTTCATCAAGCTTGAAGTACTATCGCATAAAATTATGGTTTTGACCGGCTTTTGATAATTACCGTGCGATGATTAAATGTAATATTGTGCCTAACTAATCGCGTGAATTTTCTTTGAATGAACTGAAAAAGGTGAAATAACAAATTAATACTCATTTTGAGGGTTATCTTTCAAAGGGTGAATAAGAATATTAAAAAAATAGGACAAATCATTTCTCGTGTACACCATATGCAATATTAATTATCAAAAGAAGTGGTTTTGTTAGGACAGAAGTAATGCAATACTCGCATGTAATGCTATTCTCGCTGGGCACGGTGGGAATCGTGTTCAAAAGGGGAGTACCACAACATAGAATTCACCAGATAGTGATCGAAGGTACCCAATGGGGACAAGACCTGCACAGCATATCAGTTTGAATCAGTTGTCAGCAGAATGTGTAGGCAAATGGCTGTATGATTATCAACATCAGGCATCCTAGTCACTTGCTTTACTGGTTGGAAGAGACCAAGCAACATGGTTGAATTCCACGTCGCTCTCCCGGAAATCTCAGTCCTCTGGTATGGGAACAGCTAGTTCTAATAGTACTTGTTAAATTTCCCCAGAAAGACCAGTTGAGCAGTAGGGTATCGATGAAAGGCCTCATCAGCTGCTACATTGAGGTGTTAAATTAACAGAGTTGTCTCGTGGTCACCGCTGTGTGATCGGTAGACACAAGAATACAGGATTTTGTCGATTCCTGTGTGTACTAAAACCCAAATTGCAGAGAAGGTGGGGTCTTTAAATTGATGGAGACGATGACAGCAAATGCCATTACGGACGTACATGCAAACTTCAGCCTGAAGGTTGAAACTCTGCTCAATTGTGTAACCTTGACATTCCAGGTACGCTACGATGGATGGACAACCAATCTGCTTATCCGTCAGGAAGAGGAAGTGTGGCTGCTCAGTCTCTACATGGTGGTGGACTGATGAAAGGTCAGAGTGAAATTTAAGTGAGAGGAATTGCAGCCACTGTGGAAATAAACTATTCTTCCTCTTACTTTCCATTTTTGTTATAAATTGGATGAAGTGAATAGGATGGGGAATTACAGTTGAACGAAGCGTTGTGTGGGTGACCCAGTGATAGGGTCAATGACGCTGTGCCATTGGGACCTTAGCTTGGAGACCATGGAGGTTCCCGAATTCCGTCGGAAATCGCAATCAGGTCCTCTAGTCCGATCGCCAACTGGCATGATGGAGGCACCCGGGATTTGTCGTAATTGGCAGGACAGCCTTTCATGGGTAGCTGTCCTACTACTTGCTCCCACTCCTCCTACTGACTACAGTCGGCTAGCGGTGCACCGTGTTTCGAATCCCTCTACCCTCCAGAGCTTAATGCATGATATAAAAAACAAACCAACTACTCACGACCGCTTTCTACGTAACTGTTCAGATCCATTCCCCATTTGGCTTCATCAGACATCATGCCGGAATAAGACAAATTTTGTCTGATGGGTGGTAACCCCTCCCGGTGATCTTCCTCAGTGTTAAGTAGAAGACTCCTGGATCTCCATAGGAATGCAACCGGAGCGCGATGCCCCTATCACGTTCTGCCCGGGAGGAAGTAATTGCGTACGGACGCGAGCAGCCCATCCCCCAAAATTGGATTGGTGATAAGAATACAATGCAGTAGCTGTGCATATGCGGGAATATTTTTCTTTCCTTTTTAAAATTAAAGTATCAATTGATTATTAATTATTTTATTAAATATAATATTTTGCTTTACCGTAGTTTCGAAAAGGTGCTCTACAACAGGAATAACTTAAAAAAATTCTTTAGAAAATGACAGGTTCACCTGATGATCAGGGTATCTAACATCCTAAATAAAAGTTAAATTACGAACAAAAAGGGTTACCGTATCGCACCTTCAGAATTAGAGTGACAACTCAATTTTTGTGAAATTGACTTTTATCAATAGAAAAGACCTAAAATTAGTATTCTTCCCAGTCATCAATATAGAATCGACACTTTAAAGCTAGAAAAGGATGAACGGGCTATTTCTGCCTCTTTCGGATCGCATGATTTCTGCGTTACACCTGCTACGTTTAGTTTTGTGTCGATTGTGGCAAGTAGAGAGTGCTACGTGATTAGTCAACAAACGGCGTAAACAGTAATTCGCCAATTTAATACAAAAGTCAAGGTAAGTTTATTTCTGTAATTTTAAATATTAAAACGATACTTTCTTCCTTATTATTTGTTTCAATACTGCATTTTGTTTACATTACGGTGTTGTATATGTGATTGAATCACTATATCACTAATATTTAAATAAAGTTTTGGGATCTATTTTATAATAAGCCCGTATTTTACTGATAGCTTTGGTAGATGTCGTGTCTCTTGCACGAAAATGTCATTTTTTTACTTAATAGTTCATAAATTTGCGAGCCTTATTGTAATTATGTCTTTTTATTTCTAGTTTCAGTTCAAGAAAACATAATGGAAGAAATATCTGGTGAGATGGTAATAGTAAGTGCGAAAGCTTATGAAAGTATCCAAAATAAACCCAGGGAGAGAGATAAAGGGATATTTTTAAATTATCCGCAGATATTTTGACTGACGAAAAAATTATACTGATTCAACCACAAACATAAATATATTAGAAATTAAATAGTTTATAATTGAAACGGTTTTTTATTAGGACATACATGATTGAGGTAAAGCCTAAATATAAGTACATATACCAATGCTGCCAATCTTCGTAAGCCAAACACAATATTCGCACTTGTAAAACTTTTTTATTAACACATTAGATATTACAGAGGGACAAATAAGAACTGTAAAGCAAAAAAATAAACCCAATGGTTTTGTAGAAGATGACCTTAGAGGGTGTTTTAGAAGTCGAGCACCAATTGAGCCGAATATATTGTTAGATATTAAAAATCACATTAATAATGTTACGTGTCAGGATCCGTAGGCTCGTAAAAATGCCACAATAGTTCAGCAGAGACTTTATTCTACTTCACACGCACTACACAAACACAGTTACACTCGTAGATCGCAGGTATACGCTTCGTAGGGAGAGAACTCTTCGCTTCGTATTCGAAAACCGAATGCCTTGTGGCCGACCCTGCCCGCTATTTATGTCGATTTCCGGGCTTCCAGATCCTTCCACGCCCTTCGTTGAAGTAAACAACAACAACAGGAATTCCAGGAATTCCCATTTTGGCCCTCATCTATGCTAATCTCGCCCCTTTTGCCTAAAGGTATATAGGCCAGATTGGCCTGGAGTGACCCAGGTAGTTTTTATTACTACCTGAGTTTCTCTTTTATTGCCTCTATTGTTTGCCTCTATTGTTTGTCTCACCGTAATGGTCGGCCACCCTTCTAGAAACTTCGCAAGCCTGCCGACTTCGAGAAGCTTCGTAACAATAATATACCGCACACACAGTCTCACTAAATTTTTTTTCTACACCGAAATATATCGATGGTGTTAAGATAATAAAGGAATTATGTAGGGACATTAATATTAGTCAAACTCAAGTAAATAAACCTTACGGACTCATCAACAGAGGAAAAGTTACAATTTCAACAAAAATATAATAAATATATTCCAGAAAAAACATTTAATGTAGTGAGGTAAGAGTTTTTAAGTTTAAAATAGTGAGATAAGAGTTTTTAAGTTTGTCAAGAACGATTTATTAGTATTTTTGTACAAAAATTCGTATACTGAACACGATTATAAGAAAGTAAATATGCGCCTTAAGAAGAATAAAATGAAAGTAGTTGACGAAAATAAATAGAAAGATTTTGTCATTGCATGTTTAATTTTATTATTGTGATTGTAAGGGTCTCTAATTGAATATACCGTGTAGTTTGTTTGAAGTATCTAATTATATTTTAGTACTCAATATAATTGTGCTTGTTATAATTTATAATTACTTTTATAAATGTAAAGAGTATCTATAGAAAAAATATGAAACACGAGCATCCTGTTACATAATAATAATATTATTACAACATTTCAATTATTTATAGCAATTTCTTATAACAAAATTCATAGGTTATTAAGTTTAGTTAATTATGCCAAGTTAGATTCTCTTCCTTTGTACAAAAGTAGCTATTAAAATGTTTTTCAAAGACTGATTGTTGGACTGATAGGAATTTGTTATACATTTATTATTACTGTTCATTTTTCCACTATTAGATTATATTTTTTTTATAATTACTACTTTTTGTGTGATATTTAAAATATTGTATTATTAAGAATACGACTGACTTAATTTTTTTATGTTTAGGCTGGTTAATTTTCAAAATATACAACTTTTTCACTTTACTATGCCCTTTTTTTCTTCAGTTTCATAAACCATTAATAATTAAACTAGCTTATTCCTAAAATAGTCGTCAAGTACATGTAAAGACATCAGAAATAAATCGCCTTATTTCTAAAATCGTTACTTAATCATTTGGTAATTTCAATAAAAAAAAAGACATAAAGCCAAATATTTACCTAAATTGAGGCTCAGTTCAGAAAATAAGTGGTTTTTTTGACACTTAAATTTGTATTGTTTTAATTAAATAAATCAATAGATGACGATCCCATAGCCCAGTTGGTAGTGACCCTGCCTGCCGAGTGAGCGGTCCCGGGTTCGATTCCCGACCGAGGCAGACATTTAGGTGACAGATAAATGTTTGTTCTCGGGTCATGGGTGCGTTAGTTAATCCAAATTCTAAACAGTGATCGAAACTTCAATTCTGAAGGTGCGGTATGTTACTTGTATTTGATCTGGAGAGTCAAAGGTGCGCCGTTGACTTCTATTTACGCCATCGGTTTATTAATTTGGCTATTTAATTATTACATTGAAGTATTTTACTTTTGAAATATTCTTTTTCATAAAATCCTTAAAAATTTTCTATTTAAAACTTTCTGATGAAATTCGCTACTATTTTAAGCTCTTAACTTGCATTTAAGTTACAAAGAGGCAAAAATCTGAATTGAAATTGAATCGAAACGAAAGTTTAACCGGGAATGCCATTTGCGCGGTTCATTTATAAGACTACAAGTGTAAGAGTATGTACGTGTTACATTGGTAAAATATGAGGGTTATTTTTATCTATTTTTGTTACTTAGTTATCTGGTTTCTTTACTTACTAAAATAATTATTTTGTGTATGGTAGGATAACAATTGATATGTAGGATAACAAACATGTACACAGGTATGTCACCTTCCAATTCCTGCGATAATACTAGTATTGTGTAAACAAATAGCGAGTTACAGAGGGGACACAAAAAACGAGTTGTTTATACTCGTTAG
This sequence comes from Megathymus violae, assembly GCA_003671415.1. Lineage (NCBI taxonomy): Eukaryota > Metazoa > Arthropoda > Insecta > Lepidoptera > Hesperiidae > Megathymus > Megathymus violae. The sequence continues at coordinate 8,223,305 of PDGT01000010.1, forward strand.
TGTTTTTTTACATACTGTGTCTGTATTACAAAAATTATTACGATATGCAATCCATAGCACAGTATTATGTACAGTCGATAGTACTATTTTTCTTTAATTAATTTTATATTTGTCTATTTAAGTTGTAGTTTACAGCCTTAAATTCGGACTCTGACAAGCGTTCGTGTTCATGGTTCAATTTATACGGTGGCGTTAAGCACAACTTTTTTACTTTTTCACCCAGCTTGCCAACCGCACGGTCTCTATTACTCGAAACTCGCGCACTCCATTATCTCTGCGACCGAATTTGTTTTAAATTTCTCGTTCCCTTTTTAGACAAAAAGCGCACGCACTCCAGTGCAGACGAACTGTTTAGTGAGTACAAACAGTGCTTGGTTAAAAAGGAAAAGTTTGATGTTCATTTTGTTAAACAAAATATTAAGTTTAGTAGCTTAATACTTTATTGTAGTTTGAGAACTTATACTTTATTTTGTAGTTTACTGCTCATTTAAATTTTTGATAGAATGAAGTGGGGATCGTGGTGAATATAGCAGTTCGGTCTATCTAAATTATGAGAGTTAGGCCTAAAGTTTACATAGCCAATGAGTCAATGAAGTGAATGGTGATAGGTTGTTGATGACGGTAAACATAGGCAAGAATATAAAGAATGTGACATATACTTTTCTTAAAACAATTTATGTACAACTATCTGTTACGATAATTAATCTTTAGATAAAAAAAAACATTTGTGCAGTTCACACGAAATTACTTTTAGAAAAACTTTTAGAAAATTTAATTGCCAGGGACTGAGGCGAATGCAGTGTAAGGAGTGGGATTATTATCATAAAGGTAATATACTAGGGTAATATATTACGTTTATGATTATTATACGGTTTATTTGACAAAGGTACTTAGTTAAAAATATTTTCCATTGCATAATTTAAACTATATTTTCAGTTTGAAATTAAATTGTTAATAAGATAATATAAAAGTGCTTAGGATGATGGTTTTGAATATTTTGCAATAGAAATATTATGTTGCACATTTAACAATGCTGTTTGGTGCGCACGAAATTCGCAACCACGTTAAAAAGAAAAAAAGACACAAAAAAGTAAATAAAATGTTATTAAATTTTTTTCTGCCGATACACATTACATTTTGCGGCTTTAATTTTTTGTATTCTTGGAAAATGTTTTAGTAAAATGCTTATAAATATATTCACAACAACGATACACGTAAACAATACACCATGACCTTAATCCAATCCAATCCACATAAACAACATACTAACACACGCAGAACGCTTGGACCAAAACAAGTATGACACCTTAGTAGTAGCAGTTTCTTAACTCTCAAATTTAGAATTAGTTTATTTACAGTGCATGTAAACGTTATGAGTGCATTAAATTTCGTTCTCTGTCCAGTACATTTTGAACATATACGTGATATTCTAAATCTCGAACCCGTTTTCATACTTATGTATTCACAATTTAGTTACTGGATTGTAGCATTTAATTGTATCTAATTAAAATATCTTATTTAATATGAATACACATGATTATAAACGGTTAGTAATGACTCCATCGAATATAAAGAAGGACGAAAGACGAAAATATTGCGACGCAATTCGTCATGCCATTATGCAAGGAAAGGGCGAACTTTATGACTATAATAACGCGAGATGTTTGACTGGCTGCCTTATGAATGGCGAAACGTTCTTTATTGTATGTTTTATGCGAACGATTAACCTTTTAATGTTAGCTGGCCGAGGAGTATGGAAATCTATAATTTCGACACGGTTCCGACAAAATTCTTTACGTATGTAACTAGTCGACAAACGAGCCGCTTGATGGTAGGTGGTCACCATCGCCCATAGAACGAAGTGTTGAAAGTGCAAAAATACCCTACCACTATGCGTTTCTATTTGTTATGATATCATTTTTGCAAACATTTTTTAACTATTGTACTACACAATGATATGATGAAAGGTTAAAAAGAAATGAAGTAGGATATAATATAAACCATTATTATTTAAAATAAATGTATTACTGCTGTATTGTTTAAATAGTACGTTGTAATCGTTCAAAATAGTTTAAAATCTTGTAAACGTTCAAGTTGTAAAATAGTTTCAGTGTTACGGTAAAAATTGATTCAATGAAACCTAACAGATAATATATTTTTTTCAGACTTTTATTTACTCTTTAATGTGTACTATAATCTTATAAGAATTAACGTGAAAACAAAAATCACATACAAAGCATTTAGTTCCGTTCATTGCAGGTCCGCCACCATATCATTTAAAAAAATCTGTGATCAACCTGTATTAAGAATGTAAAAAAATATTGGAAGGGAGGAGATATGCCCTATAGTTAAATATATAGGTATGAGAACCGAGTGTCTTCAGATTGTCCCCACCACGTGCCACAAGCACATTATGCAAATCAATAGATACGAGTCTCACACATCCGTAAGTCACCGCTCGGTGCACAATCAAATAAATACTCTATTGGTTAAATCATAGTGTTCACATAACGTACACCGTTATTGTTACATACATATACACACATATATATATACATAAAAATTGCATTTGGCGTTGAACTGTGAAAAAATAATTTATTTTACATATACACTAGTGATTAATTGAAATGTTAAATTGTCGATACTTGCATTTATAATTATTTTTATATACGGATTTGTGGATGATGAGAAATAATTTTTTTTGGTGTTATTGTTACTATTAAACGTGCACTATGTTTGCAAGTTCTGTTCCTCTCAACATACGGAATATTAAATACATACATATCTTAATTTTGTTTGAAAATATAATGATTTTATGCACATAAGGTAAGTTGCGGTCAAATTTATCATGTGGTTTATTGTACCAAATAGAAAGTATGGAATTTTAGATTACGCTTTTTTTAAACAAACATCGTAAAAATACAACTTATTATAAAATCTAAATTTACTAATTTCTCCTTCCAGTAATAGACAGATATATCCCAGACAACAATCACCAGTAGTGGAAAATACCCACTTATTTAATGCATACATACGATATGATTTTAAAACAAATTCAAGTTTACATTTGTAGGTTTGTTTAGGCTCTTAATAACATTTAGGTTAGGTAAGGAAGCTGAAAATAGGCAATGATAATTTAAAGTCAATAGAAACTAGGTGGAAAAAATATTTTGAGAGCCTTATTTAGCGATAGATATAATTTTTTAATTATTGAATTATATTTAAATATCTACTCCAATCAATTCAATCCAAATATATTTATTATTAGTGTATCTGTTTACACAGTCAATTATTAAAAAAACAACAATATATCTTATTAATATATTATAAAAATCTTTTTACACGACAATATTCTCGATAATCTATAATAGATAATTTCGAATACCTTATCACTAGGGCAAAGGAATGGATGAAATATGCAGGCCATAACACTAATTATTTGAAATATCGCCATTTAATTATTCATTGCTTTCTATACTCACAAAGTTTCTAATTTAAAAATCGCTTAGCATGCAATGTATAATGTACAAAAATAAAGTCGATAGTGTGCTACAAAAACAATAAGAACCGAATATTAAAAGTTATTATTATTAATATTATTATTAAATATATTATATTATTATTAAAAGGACCGAATATTAATTTATTTGTTGTTAAATTCCTATATATATCTTGTTTTTTTATCCACTATTGTTAATACAGTTTTCTCTCAAATACTAATTCATTAATTTAATTTATTTTTATATTAAACCGTTAAATTAAAAGTTGAATCATAAAGATTCCGCGCAATCTATGATTCCGTTGAAAAACTAAGTAGTGAAACATTTCGTTTCGCTAAGCTATACTGAAAATAATTTTAATTTTATATATTGGCTTAGATATCTCTTCATATTTTATTAACTAATTTATTTTATTTATATTTATTTATCAACAATTGTTACATTTTAACCTTTCATGCATAAGAAAAACGAAATAATAAAATATATATAGGTAACAAAACTTATTATAATTTATACTAATAATAAAACTGTAATGTTTTGGAAATTTCTGAAGTGCAGCGAGTGTGTTACAAATAAGTATAAGATATTTTTTTTTGTTAAGTGAATTCTTTCCTGTTTAAGGAGCTTACTTAAGGAGAGCAAGAAAAATTACTTACTTTCGAAACTATCATTGGATTTTCTGAAAAGCGTAGGTAAATTATGTTACTACCAAAGAAAATTAGAAACAGTTTATTTTGTTGAAATTGCAATCATTAAATTACCCTCTTGTATTGGAATTTAAATTTGTATTTGTTCAGCGGAGGGTAAAATACTTAATTTGTTTTTGATGGACCCTGCTTGATCACGGTGTTCCTGTCAAATCATGCAGTTGATGAAAAGTTCATGGCCCAGTGTTTTTCCCGAGAATCGGGTAAAGATTTTCATCTTCTTAGAAGCACGAATCATTTTAACAGATTTTTAAATACGCCTATGGCGCTTGATTGATTTGTTATTTTACTGTAAAAATTATATTCTTGAGTAGGTAATAAGGAAGTTATCTAAAAAAAACAAGTGATAATTATAAAACCCTTAAATTATATTTATTATATTTTATTTTGCATTAAATATTTTGAAGAAATTTTAATGAAGGCAGGACGTATTATCGATATAAAGGTCAAAACAGGTGTTTTTGGAATTTTTGATCAAACAACTGAACGGATTAGGATTGTACTCGGCATTTTAGTAACTTATATTATTACTCCTAATTAAAGATACTTTTCAACTCGGTAATTGGATGTATTCCCGTGAAATAATAAATAAAAATTAATGTGTACATTCTATTAAGATCGCAGTAAATACAATTTTGATTGCCTGGCTGGAGCTATTATAATCAATTAATGTATTTCTAATTCATACAACTAACATTAATCATTTGTAAAACAATGCGGATGCTAATTCTAAACGTAATGCATAGGTTTTCTGAAAAGAAGCAAGGGCCGGATTATCTTTAAGAGTGGACGATCGATCTTGGTTATATTACGATGAAGCTATTCTTATATAAATAATAGACGTTCTCATATGGATTGGATCTGAAGTGCACAAATGAGCACCGAGGACGTGATATTACGGTATCTCATCAAACTTCTTATTGTGAGGTGGCCACAATGTCGTCATCAATAAAATTCGTGATCTTATCAAGCGCGCAATTTTTTACATTTTGTGAACCACGTATCTGTTCATGCAATCCAGCAGTATTCTAAAGAACTTGTGGTTTTTTGATATATACATAAATACATATAAAATATTTTATTACATATAAACACTTATTTACAATATAAATATTTATTTTATCCATGTGACCTACGCAATAAGTTTGTTTTTGTTAAGATAATATTTGCATGAAAAACATGTTTATAATGTATAATTTATTACATGATATTCATTCATTTTAATACATTTTCGTTATTACATGATAAAATTTTGTTAAAACATTCGCATGTAGTGAGAAATTTGTTTGTACTTAAAATTTCAATGCACATGCCAATATTAACGCATATGGACCGCGGACGCTGCAATATCGCGTCACTCTCGAGGAGAAAATTTCATTAACGCTGTACATGTTCAATTACCGAACAGTAGCAGCTATCGATAGAGTTTCTGTATATAATATTGCTTCCCATTGATTGATAAATAGACTCTGATAGCTGCGAACTACTTCCGAGCGAATCACGTGCACATTCAATTATAATTAGATTATTATGGTTGATTACTTAGATATCGCAGATTGCTCCAAGAGTTCGAATGTTATCGTAACGTAATTAATTAATCTGCATAGCTTCACGAATGTAAATTTTTACAAAAAATTATGAGATTCTGTCATACAGATTTGACGTTTTACAGATAATTTATTTCATTAAAACCTAATTCTTTATACAATATACTCTAGTTCTATATACAATATATAGAGTTGAAATCATTCGCTTTGTACATGCATTACAAAATACATATTGCACAAATGTATGGCATAATGCACATAAAATTATTTCAAGGTTTTCTTAATTGTTTACTTAATAAAGGCAAAATTATTTTGGTAATTTTATCATACTGTGGCTGATCTTAAGTAAATACACGTTACTAAGCCCGATTATCCTCCAGTTTCGTTCATGTTCAAAGTGAATGTATTGGAGCGGAATGTTCCACGTCAGAGGTAAAAGCAAGTATTCATGTTTAATTTCGCTCCCGTATAAGAGCCCGTAAAAAGTCTTTCATCTGGACCCAAATTCCTGAAAAAGAATAGTTATTCTGTAGGACGATATATTTTTCCTTGCACACATAGAGCATCTATCAAAAATTTCATGTATAATTATATAGAAGTGTTGTTTGAATGAAACGGATACATACGATGCCCGTGTTAGTAATGGTCAGTTTTAGAGTTAGAATTTTTTTTCAATAAATTAACTATACAAACCGTCTTTGAATACAATCAATCTTATAATAATATTAAATGAAAAAAGTAAGATGACAGAGGGTTTTTTCATTGTATTAATAAAATGTTACTTTAAAACTGAATAAATTAAAACCTGGTCTATGCTACGGGTGGCCGGTGTTCAGTCCAAATAAATTTCGAAGTATATAAATCATTCGGAATTGTTTCAACATGAAATGAAGTGAGGCCGACCTATTATTACCAAATTATAGAAGATCAAGACCTAGCAAGTAGGTGAGGGAATATGTAATGCAATTACTTGGGTCTTCGTTTTAAAATATATTTAAGGAACAGTCAGAAGTGCGCGCTGAAATATAGTTATCTCAGAATTTCATGAAAATGAGAGCTTAAATTTATCATGATAAATCAATCGACAGAAATATCATGGTCGCTGATAATGCTCTGATCAGTTTTTTATATCCTAATAAAAGATTTTAATTGCATTGCCATAGGAGACATTCCTACTCGTAGTTTTCTAGTTGAGTAAGTTTCCTCGGATACACTGCCAGCTCGCTCCAGTTAGAAGTCGCTGGTTGTGTAACAATAAGCTTAATCCTGACGGTACTAATGCATGGTGGTAGGATATTTAGTTATATTAACTTTGAGGTTTCTTTACATTGGTGTTGCTTGGTGGGAGGATCCTTTACGGTTATGATGACTTTAAGGTTTCTTTACGTCGGTGTTTCAGTTTCAGAGTTGAAAAGCCAGTCAACAAGGGGTTCATCCGCTTTTTCTTGGTCGGGCATGTACTAGTGATATCTTTACCCTTTTGTGTTCCATGGTGACAACTCACTAGCTAATAGGAATCGATTGACTTAAAACAATACGTATAACGTAACAAGGTACATAGGAACCATAAAATCAATCAGAACAACAAACACTAAACGCATGAAATCTCCCGGGAAACTTCTTGTTGTTTTAATAACGAGTAAGTTCCGAATTCTATAGACGCACGCATGTGCTGGATTAAGATAACTTTCTGACCTACAGAACCTATTCACACTGTTTCCTTTTCGATACTCATTTAGAGTTTATTACGAGATGTAATAAAACTTGTTCTAGCGTAGTGTTGTAGAAAAAAATTAATTCGGCAAATTTACATTCTAAACAATGACTATGAATATCAAGAATACTAGAAAACATGTAGCGGTCTGTGTCCATTGACACAAGTCTTATACATACTCGTAGGTTTTGGAGATACTCGGGGTAACAAGATTCTCCATTGAGTTATCGAGATAGCTAATGTCAACATTATGAAGAGTGTCGGAAATAAAGAAATTAAAGGACATTTATTTAAATCATCAATGTATAAAGTATCATAAAAATCATAATGCGGAGGTGAGTGTATAAATATTTATGTTCATTATTATTTCACAGCGGTCATCCATACAAGTAAGCGACTGTGGAACGTAAAGCTAGTAATTAATGTTCATAAAAACCATTTTAATAATATAATAATAGTCCACAGTTCTGTTTTTGGACTCAAAAATAACATGGATAAGTGTATTTATAAAATATGTTATCGGTTAAAATGCAGATTGAAATAATTTGGGACTTAATGTGAAACAATATCGTTTCCTCGCTGGACAAGATCGTGAAGGGCTATGGACGAAACGGAGGGTAAAAATTGTAAACACGACGGACATTATTTGAACGTAGTATTCTTGTAGTAGAACAGTATTTTAAGTATATGTCAAGCAGTGTGATAATTATTTTCGGGTTAAGTTAATACCATAAAGTTAATATACTAGCGTAATATAATATAATAGTATATTAAGTTTATGGTTAATACACATGTTCAGTAAGGAGTCATTTTCAACATTTGCGATTTTTTTGTTCATTTCGGTGGGTTTTTTTTTATTTTAGGAACTATGTTAATTTTACTACCGACAAAAAGTAGTTTATTTTATTTTATAGAATTGATGTTAGTAGGCATTATATAAATAACTATAAAACCAGTTTTACTGTTTAATACATGATTTTTTAAACAAATAATTAGTGAAAATGTATAGTAATTAGAAAAAAATTACATTAAAAAGTGAATTCAGATATTTATAAATACAATAATTGTCTCAAAATTTACAACCTTTAAAAATAATCGTGTGCGCGAAATCAGATTTCAAAATTAAAGCAGAAGAAAACAAAACTTCTAATTCAAATCAATTATTTCTTCAAAAAATTCTGGATTTATAAATACAATTAGCCGTGTTCGCTTCATTTAAGGTGGGACTTTTCATTTCGGTGGGGTATTAAAATCCACCGAATCCTCCGAAATTACAAAAACAGGGAAAAATAATTAAAAAAATTAATTGCTTAGTATAATATTAACACTAGTAAATAAACGATAAACAATATGTATTAGTCACTGAAATTAATATCTTTTTGTCTCCATGTCACCGATGTTTTTTGCCGAGAATACGCAGCAAGCGACGTCGCTTGCTGCTGTGCCAAAGTCTGAAAACTACATACCGTAGAGATTACCAGGATTGGGACTCACATAAAGCATTGTGTTGCAAAAATATTCAAGTGCAAGTATATGTTCGCCGAAATAAATTATTTTCGCCGGATACTTGTATTCATACCTATCAGAGCTTATGTAGGGTAATTCTATAAACAGTACTATGAGCCACTGATATTGTAACTATATGTCAATTAAATAAAGGCAGATTTTAATCTAAATAAAAAATAATATTCGTGTTGTAAAGCATTTTATCATCAAACCTGGGTTAGGAACACCCTACCGCGATGAAATATTAGGCCTTTAAATTTTTTTTACTTATTTATTAGATTTCTAGCTTCGTTTAATTTCTGCGCCTGGTATACAAGTACATGTTCTTTTAAAAAAAACAACATCATTTCAGGACCCAGTACTACCGTTTTCAGCCGTGTCGCTTAAATTGTATGCCTGTATGGAAAACGACCCAAGGATTAGTAAAATGATCACCGTAAAATTACAATCTACTGGTTGATAAAATAAATTGGAGAACAATTAATTGGAAGTCAAGAAAAAATAATGAGCGTCTAATACTTAGTAAAAAAATTTAAATTTAAATAATTTTCAGTCGACGATATTCATCCATATTGTATGCACACATTTTGCTGTTTGCTTTGTATGTTAGCTTAAAAAGTATGAAGCAAATTATTTGAATAATACTCAGATTATATTGTAAGCGTGACTATGTAAAATTATCTACAATAGCTGTGAACATCTCCATTAAATTCCTATTAGACGCTTTCAATAATTTCATAAAAATAAACGAGCAAATCTCCTCGTCATTGGTGTGAGAGCAGTTCGTGCCTAGAATAAATTTCTTCAAAGGGATCGTTTTCAATTTCATGGCTCAATCTTGGGGATCTCTGCGAGAATATGTAAAAGGGCATTTGTAGATGTCAACACAGTGTAATGAGCCCTTTCACTTTAACAAGCTTTGCATGGAAATTATTTTACGATTTAATATCGACAATTGTGTGTGATGTCAATGTTATAATTTCATTAACTGAAGTAATAAGGAAATTCATTTATAATTTATTTTAATATGTATAAAGTTTTATTTGCGTTTGACTTTAACTAATTGAATTGTCGCGGTGTGTGCGTTATTCGTTAAATAAAGAAGTGAATCAATATTAATTTAGTTTCTATCAGATATATTGTAATTATATAGTAGGATTCAAATTCTCTATGATGATTTATAATTACCGCACTTTAAAAGTATACCAAATTTGATTGTAGAAACTAACTAACAAATAAGTGTGAAAATCCGTACTATGAGCAAATGATACTCACAGAATGAGTCAGGTTTTACTGCGGTATGCCTCTGTTATAAAGAGTTTTGAAATCTTAATTACTGCCGGAGGCTTAATGCAATATGAATCGTTACTTCGTTAGTTAACACCCTTTGCCAACCTCCAAAATTTGCTTTTGGTAATAATTTTGAGAGATTTCTGGGTATTTTAATGTTATTATTACAATGGGGCCCTGTTAAAATATTTTAAAATTAATACTTTTTTTTTTTACTTAGCGATTAAGTTATGTAATTTTGTGTTTGGCTGTTAGTGCACAGATAACGCGGAAATAATTGAACCGATTGGAATTCTTCTTCTCCTTTATGACCTGTGGATCTTAGGTAGGGTAGAGGGCGTTTGCAGTGCCTACGCGCTTTGCTTCGGACCATGTTAGCTTGATCATCTTCAGTTCCACTGCCATTGAATACCTCCAGATGTGTTTAGGACGGTACATTTCCTCTTCCCTTATGGAATCCAATCCCAGAACTTTTCTAGGAATACACATAGTTGGAAGATCTTCTGATAGTGTGACTGGTCCATGTATACTTATGGCGCTTGATCTAGTGATCGATGGGTATTTCGTGACAGAGATCCCACAGTTCTTCACAGTTTCGGGTCAGAATATTCCGAGTGTCTGTCATAGTCCTTGGTTTATCAAGACTTGGATCCGTTGCGTGATGTCTTTTGTCATCCTCAACGTTTCGCATGCACACAGTTTGACATTCGAGTGACAGATCTTGAATTGCAATTTCCGTGTCAGCTTACTTGATTGTCATGATGTCAGAAGCGCAAAGGTCACCAAAGCTTTAGCTGCCATAGAAGGTAAAGCTTCCTAGGTAAGTGAACTTCTGTACACGTTCTAGAGATCCCAATCCGAGTAACAACGGAACAAGAATCTTTCTTCAATATACGTTTCCTGAGTCTATCGTATGTTTATTTTGATTTATTTTGCATTGCTTGCTTGTGGTTGAACAGGCACAGCTCATTTAGATGTTCAATTAACCCCTACTGAAGACCGCGCCGCTTGCCAAAAGCAGAGTGTAAGATACACATTCGAAGATTAGGCTATCATGCGATACCTTGCAAGAGTATTTCCTGTAGATGACGTAGTTTCGGTGGAACCAACTCTGGACCATAGGACTGTGTTGAAATATTTTCCAAATCTACAAATGGTGAGGTATAATACGCGTTGCCATTCCAATGCTTCCATTATGATGATTCGATATGAGGTATATTGATATGGTTTGTGTGAAAATGGTTTTGTCTAAAACTAGCCTATTCTTTCCTCAGCAGTGGTTCAATTGCCCTTGAAAATTCGTTTAAAAGTACTTTGCAGAGGATCTTGATATTATAGACGGCAAGTGATTCCTGTCCAATACACTGAGAGTCTGATCTGATAGAAAAAGTGTAAGAGTGTAACATCGTCCCGGAAAAACTGAAAGGCTGAGGCGCGTCCAGGGTATACATCGACTCAACGGTTATGGTATGGACGAGTAACGGATATTATGAAGAACAGACGAACTGTGCTCGTTTTTATAAATGGGAACAGGAACGCTGGGAATTACGTTAAGGATATTGTTAGTCCTGATGTCCGTCCATTTGCACAAACTCTTGGCACCGATTTTACGTTAATGTATGATAATTTGCGTTCGCATATAGTTTTGAGGACCAGGAAGTTGGCAATGAAAAACATTCGGATGATGCCTTGGCCTGCACAATCGTCAAAATTCAATTTCATTGAGCGCGCATGGACATGCTACACAGAGGTGTTTTAGAAGACTTGGAAAGAGTGACAACAACCCAATAGCTGAAGGATTTGCTAAAATTCCATTGGGAGCGATTGTCACTGGAAAACAAACAGACTCTTCGAACCTATGAATAATCGGTGCCGACATATTTTAAACAACAGAGGAGACTATTTTTTCACAATAAATTAATTTTGTTCAGTAATTTAATTTTGTTTTAAAAAAGTGTAGTTCTTTAGGAACTATACTTTTGTACTATGTATGATACAGTAGATATTATATTATTCACTTATGTTATTGAAAGAACAATTAAAAAAAAATCTGTTGTTGTTTTTATATCCATAACATACGAATTTTTTTATTTAAATACTAATATATGTATAAATAATAATACTGTAAAAAACTTTTGACTTTACTTACTTTAGATTTTTGACGAGTGTATGTTCATCTATACCATAATATTATTTACCTACAATCTGTGATTTAACAAGTTACTTAAAAGTTCCAATAGGTAAATCACGTATTATCATTGAAAGCTTGTTGAAACTAACATCGAGCCCCATAAAAGAACACTGAGCCTTTTGTAGGTGATATGAAGACGTAACCAAATTATGCCTATTTTATAATTGTATAATATTAAATCGCTATCTTCATTAGGCAAGAAATAACCTAGTAGTGTACCGTTCACTATTTATTACTTTAAATTAAAAAATGATTATTTATGAATTGAGCAAACCGACAGTTTCGTATTGAAGGTTTATATTGCTTGGCGTCTGGGACGAGACTGATCACTCAGCAAATTACCTCCTCAATACGACTCTGTCCACGTGCCGCCTTTACAAAAACAACTGACGTCACTGCGTTTACCCATTCTCAAATGTAATCAATTGAAATGACACCCATGCCCAGCACAGTAATATGTAGAAGGCATTAAATTTTAAATGCCTGATAAAAATTAATTACCATTGTTTCGGGTGTGGATGATGTGTGATATGTGTGATGTGACAAGAGGGTGTAGGTCACTATATAGTTAAATCGTACAGAGACAATATTATATGTCACAATTACGATGAATTTCATCCGTTACAAAATTTAAATATTATATACCGAATATTTATATTTATACGTATCGAGGAGGAAGATAAAATCATTATATTGTTGATGTGAAACGTTAACGAGTTCGGGGAATAAGTCGGTACCGAGAGACCGACCTTTGTACGTCCATAGTTTTCCTTGGCCTACTATTATCCTTTTGTTATATCCATTTTAATATGTTTTTACACATGTTCATAAATATTACAGGCACATTCTGCTTACTGTGATATATGTTAATAGAATGCCATGTGTTAGTTTATTAGAGTTGGTTAACACGGTAATATATTGTCATCGTTTTCGAAATTAACTCAATATTTGTTAACATTTTTAAGCTCTAATTTAACGCGTTCAGCGCTCTTCAACACTTTGAATTATGTCAATTCTGAATTGTGATGAAAAGGAACACCGTCTAACCAATACTCTCCTTTATTTACACACTTAAACACTTATTGATATTATTCCTTTTATTACTTATTAATTATGAGTTAATCCTTAATCCTTAATATATTTTCAAGTTTTTTGTTCTTAATTATGTTACTTAATACTTCTCATTCTATTTAGTTCATTTAGTGTCATTAAGTGCCTTGCAATAAGGTTTATTTCCTGACAATTTGTTGCAATCTAACTTCTCAATGCATAATCTTTCCAAACAAAAAACTAAACTAAATAACTTAACTCGACTCAGGGCTACATATGCTCGTCCATTCTCAAACAATTTCGAGTCTTCCCGTATTTAAGGTAAAAAAGTATGTACTTAATTCGCCATTTTGTTGGCGGCTATAATGCATTTGCATTTTTTATTTCATAGTGTACTACTATACTACTAGTCAAGTTCTTTCATTTGATACCCATATTGAGGTAGTTGTGAAAAATTATGTAATCTGCTATTTTGTAGTGGCGGCCATCTTGGATTTACAATGATACAGATTGTATTAATATGTATTGTCATCAGAACTAAAGGCGTGTCCCAAATATCAGATCAATCTTTCAACAGGAAGGGGGTCAAATTTCATTTACTAAATTTGTCTCAAACAGCTAAATAAAACCGTTTAATAACATTCAAACCAGAATCAATTGTTATTCAAATTTAATTTAACTTACTGTTTCCTATATATTATAGTGTAGGAGATGGGTATCATTTATATACAATAGCTATAGTAACGTGGTCAAAACCTTGAATTTTTTTAAATGTTAATAATCGATACGTCGCCCATAGACATGAGTAACACTAATATCGTCATAGATGTGTTGTCGGCCAGGAAATGAGAAGAATATAAGAAAGAAAGTACTGGCTCTGAAACCCCCAGCCGGGACACGACGAGTCGTTTGGCGGCTGAGTCAAGCATGAGGGGTGGTAGCAGGCCAAGTAGGCTTCACGGAAAGATCATAATACCATTAATAATATTAATGATTTCATAATAATACTGATAATATAATCCTTACGCTAAGCCCTACCATCAAGCAGGCTGGCTTCTGTCGCCTCTTACGAAACCTTGTTCTGCCAGCATTAATGAAAAAATATGAATACGCGAAAAGGCCATAGGTTAGCATTAACTTTACATTGGGTAAATGATTAATTTTAATATAGAACAAAATTTTACTGTCTTAATTGTTTACGTTTATTAAAACTTACGTATGGTAGATTTTGTTAAATCTTAATAGATTTGTGATCTTGCTTAATTGTATAGTCCACAGACTAGTGCTTCTAAAAACAAGGGATTTGGGCAACAACACTGATACGTTAGTGCACAACAGTACACTTTCCTTTGACATTGGAGTTTTCATGATTGTGAATTGTTTCACCAGAACATTCGCCATTGGAGTAGTAATAACGTTTGTTCAAGAAATTCAAACGTGAAACTATTGCGGCGCTCCTGAGAAGCGGCGGGGCATAAAAGTTGTCGGCAATATTGTGCCGAATCCGCGGCACTTGCTTCCCTGTCGGCGAATACTTTATAGTCTATAATGAAATAAAAACTAAGAAGACGATATGAAGAAGAGGATATAAATAAGCGGGTCCTATGCTCTCTTCTCGGTGATCCAGACGTCAGTGATAGTTGTCACGGGCGGCGGTGTACACTAACCATTAGGAAGCCCATCTGTGCATTTGTCGCCTATTTATCAATTTGCTTCGTATGAACTCCATTTTTTCATTTGTTTTATTGTTCTTTTTCATAATTTGATATATAAGCGCATTGATTATTTACAGAACTTGATTATCTACAGGTGCCCCTCGACACATCTCATATTTTATAATATTAATAATAATATACTTGGTTAAATGTATTTTATATGTTTTATATTAGACATACATCTGGCAATTGTCAGGAGAATCATACTTAAAATTACTGCGTAGAATATTGTTATGAAACTTCTCGAAGAATAGCCGAGAAGAGAAAGTGGGCAGGCTTACGAAGTTTCTGGAAGGGTGGCCGACCCTTCCAGTGAGAACAATGGAGGCAATAAAAGTGAAACCCAGGTACTAATAAAAACTACCTGGGACATTTTAGGCCAATCTCGACCTTATGCCTTAGGCATACATTGCCGAAAGGAGGTTGTTTACCTGGCCAGCTATTGTTATGTCGATTTCCGGGAATTGCGTTGTTGTTGACTTCCACGAAGGCCGTGGAAGGATCTGGAAGCCCGGAAATCGATATAAATAGCGGGCAGGGTCGGCAACAGGGCATTCGGTTTCCGAATACGAAGTGAAGAGTTCTCTCTCTACGAGGCGAATACCTGCGATCTACGAGTGCAACTGCGATTGTAGATTGTGTGTAAAGTGAAATAAAGTCTCTGCGGAATTACTTTGGTATTTTACGAACCTACGGATCCTGACACGTAACAATATTGTTACGTGTCAGGATCCGTAGGCTCGTAAAAATGCCACAATCGTTCCGCAGAGACTTTATTTTTACTTCACACACACTTCATAATCACAGTTACACTCGTAGATCGCAGGTATTCGCTTCGTAGGGAGAGAACTCTTCACTTCGTATCCGGAGACCGAATGCCTTGTGGCCGACCCTGCCCGCTATTTATATCGATTTCCGGGCTTCCAGATCCTTCCACGCCCTTTGTTGAAGTAAACAACAGGAATTCCCGGAAATCGACATAACAATAGCGGGTCAGGTAACAACCCCATTTCGGCCCTCGTCTGTGCTAATCTCGCCCCTTTTGCTTGAGGCATACGGGCCAGATTGGCCTGGAGTGACCCAGGTAGTTTTTTATTACTACCTGGGTTTCTCTTTTATTGCCTCTATTGTTTGCCTCTATTGTCTGCCTCTATTATTTGCCTCTATTGTTTGCCTCTCCGTAACGGTCGGCCACCCTTCTAGAGATTTCGCAAGCCTGCCGACTTCGAGAAGCTTCGTAACACTGCCCCCCTCTTAATTATGTTCGTCCCGAACATTGTTTGCTTCATGACACGGTGCCAGCCTGTCTATGTGGACGATCTTGGGTTTTCTCCTATCTCTCTGCCTGATCCGGTAGGTCACGTCGTTAATCCTTGTGACTACTGTATACGGCCCTTCCCACCGTGCTTGTAGTTTCGGAGACTTCCCCTTTCTCCTAAGTGGGTTGTGTAACCATACGAAATCTCCTTCCTTGAAACCGTGTGCCCGTGCGTCGCGATCGTAACGGGTTTTCACTCTCTCGCTGGTTTTCAAGCAGTGTTCCCGCACGAGTTCATGTGTCTCGTCCAATCTCTTTTGTATATGTGCGACGTATTCAACAGTTAGCTTGGGGGCATCAGGCGGAGTACCAGTCAGTAGGTCTAAAGGCAGACGCATTTCTCTGCCGAAGTTAACTTTAGCCGGAGTAAACCCAGTGGATTCATGGACTGCAGAGCGATATGACATGAGGAATAGTGGTATGTACCGATCCCAATCTCGCTGATGATCCTCAACGACTTTGGCCAAGTGATTCTCCAATGTTTGGTTGAATCTCTCGACCATTCCGTCTGATTGAGGATGTGCAGGTGTGGTACGGGTCTTGTTAATTCCTAGGAGGGTACACATCTCCTGGAATAATGTAGACTCGAAGTTCCTGCCTTGATCGCTGTGCAACTCCAACGGTACTCCGAATCGGCAAACAACCTCGTCGACGAGCTTTTTGGCCACTGTCTTCGCCTCTTGATTTGGGGTTGCAAATACTTCTGGCCATTTACTAAAGTAGTCTTGAACTACTACGATGAATCGATTTCCATCTTCAGTTCTGGGGAATGGTCCAGCGACGTCTATGGCGATCCTTTCCCAGGGAGCTCCAACGTTGTATAACTGCAGCTTTCCCTTGGATCTAGTCCGAGGTCCTTTTACGGACGCACAAGCCGCACATCTCCGGCACCAATATTCGACGTCTTCCTGGCATCGCACCCAATAGAAACGCTCCCATAATTTCACAAGGGTTTTCTTAACGCCGAGGTGTCCACCGGATGTACCGTCGTGCACCAGTCGCAATAACGTGGCCACCTTACTCCTGGGGATAACCATCTGTAGAGTTTGGTCCTTCCCGTTCGGTGACTCCCATCTTCTGTATAACACTTCACCCTCTAAGATGAGACTGTCCCATTGAGCCCAGTAAGCTTTGGTGATTGCACTTGCTGCTGAGATGTCACTCCAAAGTGGTCTTTGTCCCCTAATTTTCCACTGCATGATGAGGTTGAGGTCTTTGTCTTCCTTCTGAGCTTGACTTATTTGTTCCTTACTCCAAGACTCATCCAGCTCTTGTGTCCTTATGACCTTAACCTCGTCTTTCACTTCTTTCGATTCATGCTTCAAGCAATGTCGACAATCTTCGGAGCATGGCCGTCGTGATAGAGCGTCTGCATTTGAGTGAACTCTTCCGTTGCGATGTTCTATTACAAAGTTGAACTCTTGAAGCAGTTTAATCCATCTCGCAACCTGGCCTTCAGGGTTCTTGAATTGAAGCAGCCATCTCAAAGCGGCATGGTCGGTGCGGATCGTGAACTCGCGATCCAGCAAGTACTTGTTGAAGTGCTGAAGGCTCTTCATTACAGCTAGAAGTTCACGTCGAGTGACACAATAATTCCTTTCAGGCTTCGATAAGGACTTGCTGAAGTATACGATAACCACTTGTTTACCGTCTTGATCCTGCGACAATACCCCTCCAATTCCGGTATTGCTAGCATCCGTGTCCACTATAAAGCGTCCTTCTCTTCTGGGGTAACCCAGAATCGGGGCCGAGCATAAAAGTTCCTTAAGACGAACAAACGCACGTTCGCAATCTGAATCCCAACTGAAGATCATCTTATCCTCCGTGAGTCGATGCAATGGTATAATGGCGATAATAAGCACACAGGCCTAAGAACGCTCTCACGTCTGTTTTGTTCTTCGGAGTCGGCCATTCTTGAACAGCTTTTATCTTATCCGGATCAGTTCGAACACCTTCATCCGATATGACGTGTCTCAGGAATGCTACTTCCTTCTTGAAAAACTCACATTTCTTAGGATTAAGTTTCAAGTTCGCCTCACGGAATCTTTTGAATACCTTCTCCAGATTTCGTTGGTGTTCCTTGAAGTTGCGTCCCATAACTATCACGTCATCGAGATACACTAGACATGCATCTCCTATAAGTCCTACCAATACTCGCTCCATGAGGCGCTCAAAAGTGGCAGGAGCGTTGCACAGTCCGAAAGGCATAACGCAGAACTGCCATAGACCATGTCCATTGCCAGTGGTAAAAGCGGTCTTCTCCTTGTCTTCTGGCCGAAGTTCCACCTGCCAGTAACCACTCTTCAGGTCTATCGTCGAAAACCATTTCATGCCTCCAAGCATGTCCAGTGTGTCGTCAATCCGGGGCAAAGGGTAGCTATCCTTTTTAGTCACATCATTCAGCATCCTGTAGTCCACACAGAATCTAGTGCTGCCGTCTTTCTTTTTCACGAGTACCACAGGTGAACACCACGGACTAGTCGATGCTTCTATGACCTTGCTGCGCACCATATCCTGGATCATCTCAGATACTTCCTTTTCCTTTGCCAATGGTACACGTCTTGGTCTCTGCTTAATCGGTACGGTAGCAGCAGTATCAATCGGGTGAGTTACAAGATTCGTTCTTCCTAAGTTGCTATCTCCTGCGGTGAAGATGTCCTTATAATTTTTCAACAGCCTTGTTGCTTCTGTGTATTCCTCAGTAGTCAAGTTTTGCTTCATTGCTTCCAGCAACGAGGTGATATGGTCCGTTGATTCGATTTTACCAGTGCCCTCTTGTATCTTCCGAATGCTGTCAACAGGTTCACAACGCCCGATAATCGTGTTTCTTGAGAGATGTATCGGTGTGCTACTGAGGTTGATGATCTTCACTTTGGCATCTGGCTTGGTCATTAGAAATGTCCTTGCCGTAATCCAACTGGTGTGATCTCCATAGTCTTCCACTATAACACATCGATTTGGTGTCATCTTCTCTGGAAACTTAATGCTGACTAGCGTTTCCGAACTGGGTGCTAGCTTCACTGATCTTAAGCAGTGCACTGCCATTGCAGACGCACCCTCCAGAAAGACTTCTTGATCCGGGAAGCTCAAAACTCCTCGCGCAACATCAACCAAGCATTGATGTGTCCGTAGAAAATCCAGTCCGATGATGCAGTCGTCGGTTATATTGGCTACCAAAACGGGCTGCATGTAGATGTTATCTCCTAGTTTCAGCGTGACTTCTGTAACTCCTAGGACGGTCACTGGCTGGCCTGTTGCTGTCTGTAGGTTGTAGAACGGACGTGCATTTTCCCACATGATGGTTCGCTTCAGGAGTTCTGGTCGCACACTGGATTTCGATGCTTCTGTATCAATAGTAAAGCGACAGGGTTTACCATTTATCTCTCCTGTAGTTACAAGACTGTTTCCATCACAAGCCTGTGATACTTGTAAGGTGGGAGCTCGACGAAGTCCAGCTGGTGCTCGCCTCACAGCCCTTGAGTCCTTTAACGATTCCTGGGTGTCGATCTGAGTAGTCGTCGACACCGTTCTCGTTCGTTTTTGTGTTCGGCAGTTGATTCTAATATGGCCCCGTTCACCACATCCGTAGCAGATAGGTCCAGTACGAGGTTGGATCGTTGCCACAACTTCGCACACTTTATAATTTCTGTAGTCGCCACGGACTGCCTCCACCTCCAGGGCATGTGCTAAAGCGGCCTCTGTGGTTGTATGATGGCCCAGGCGCACCGTTGCTCTCACTTCAGGGTCCCTTATGCCGCTAACAAATGCCTCTAGCACTTTGTCGTCTACTGGTGTAGAACTTGACGCGTAGGCTCGGCGTACTAGGCCTTCAATTTCCGTAGCCCATTGCTGTAGGCTTTCGCTCGACTTCTGGACGCGGTCTTTGAGCTGCGCACGATATACGTGCTCAAGATGTTTGTCTCCATAGCGAGCTTCCAGAGCCTTAAACAGTGACTCCAACGTGCGTCGATCGGCTGGTATATTCTCCAGGACTAGTAGGGCTTCCTCTCGGAGAGCTAGAGTCAGCGCCGCGAGCGACTGCTCGTCCTCCCAAACATTTCCTTTAGCTACTATCTCAAACTGGTGCCTGAACGCCGTCCATGAGGTAGTGCCGTCGAAACTTGGGACCTTAAACTTCGGTGCTCCAACAGTTAAGGGAGTGACTGTGCCCAAAGCCTTGACTTTTTGAAGCTTGTTTTCCAAGTCCTCAAATTTCTTTTCGTGGGCGTTTATTGATGCGTCGTGGGCTTTTATTAACGTGTCAAGGGCGTTTATCGACGCGTCGTGGGCTTTGAGAGTTGAATCATGTTCGGTCGTTCGCATCTTCACCCATTCCACGCCTTATTTTACGATGTTTAAGGCTCCCTGAAAGCCATCCATCTTCGCATCGATCGCTCCCAAGCCCACCTGTATAGATTCTATCGCTTCCCGATGGCTCTTCATTATAGCGTCGCGTTGGTTGTCCATCGCTTCGCGCTGGCTCTTCATTATTTCTTCGCGCTGGCTCTTCATCATGGCTTCCATGGCTGTTAATAAGGAGGCCATATCGAATCCACTCGTAGTAGCCGGCATTGATGCAGCGAGCGTCGGTGTTGATGTGCTAGTTTCAGTGGGTGTAGCCGCAGGTCCAACGGTGACCTCTCTTCTGGCGCGGTCACGTCCAGGCGACTCCATACGCGTAGCATCCACTGCTGTCCGCCGTCGCGTACGTACCCCGTCTTCACTCTGCGGTACAACAGGCATTCCGCTTCTGTTACCAATTGTTACGTGTCAGGATCCGTAGGCTCGTAAAAATGCCACAATCGTTCCGCAGAGACTTTATTTTTACTTCACACACACTTCACAATCACAGTTACACTCGTAGATCGCAGGTATTCGCTTCGTAGGGAGAGAACTCTTCACTTCGTATCCGGAGACCGAATGCCTTGTGGCCGACCCTGCCCGCTATTTATATCGATTTCCGGGCTTCCAGATCCTTCCACGCCCTTTGTTGAAGTAAACAACAGGAATTCCCGGAAATCGACATAACAATAGCGGGTCAGGTAACAACCCCATTTCGGCCCTCGTCTGTGCTAATTTCGCCCCTTTTGCTTGAGGCATACGGGCCAGATTGGCCTGGAGTGACCCAGGTAGTTTTTTATTATTACCTGGGTTTCTCTTTTATTGCCTCTATTGTCTGCCTCTATTGTTTGCCTCTATTGTTTTCCTCTCCGTAACGATCGGCCACCCTTCGAGAGACTTCGCAAGTCTGCCGACTTCGAGAAGCTTCGTAACAATATTATTAAGCGTAAGGAGTTCTTATATGAACTAAATATACGACATACACGACACGGTACGATATATATCGTATACGACATTCATTACAACATAAAATAACGATTGACTGAATTCAGTCCAACTGATTTTGTGAATGGGTGAGGAAATGCTCACTGTATTGATTTGATAAGACGTTGTTGACAAATAATATTGGCGTGAAGCTCCGACTGTCATTTCCGTAGATGTACTTGTTATTTATGACAGGTTTACTGGAGTTAAGAAGTAATTTTAACTGATTTATTTCAATGAAAAACATCAACTTTATGACTACCTGTTACGAAAGCTTTCTTTTGTTTATACGTAAATATGTTTGGTTCGCTCAGCTTATTGGAAATGTATTCAGTAATATTAGTAATTATTATTGTTGATGATAATGATTTTTTACTGCTATGATATCATTTGCAAAAGTCCAATCAAGTCAAAAATGTAGTACGTTTGTGTAGTTATTTCGAACAATGAGTATCTAGTCATTCGTTTATTTGGGCATACGCGCATATTTAAATTAGCGAATTTTCTTGTTTACTTTTGTGTGGTCGTTTGATGCCTTTGGAATATGATTGATTTTATTTTTACTATGTTTGAAGTTATAGTTTTAAAGTCTGGAAAACATCTAGCAAATATATGACTGAGATAATTAGAAATAATGCATAGTATTTTTTATTCATATGAAAACAATTTATAAATCAAGGTTAAATGGCTACCTCAATGTCCATACATGTTGTCCACCAAACAGAATAATGCTTACTTGAAGTCAAACCTAACTAAATTTAAACCGGTGAAAAATGTACTGCTGTTATTTAATGCTCCTGCTGAGGACTGAGGATTGAGGACATATTACTTATAAGTATCGCAGGCTCCAATACGCGGAAGCCGGAAAATCTTTAAAATCTGTTCGATATTATACGAAAATGTTATGACTGTAATGAAGGTCGTAGAATCAAGAATGAAATAAGCTTTTGAAGAAGAAATGTCACAGTGACTAGAAAGGGGCCTTGTTGATGAAGCCGTGTTCGACACAGTCGCGAGGGGGTAGGGCGAGATTGCGACCCTTCTGATTACACAATGTTGGCTTTCATCCCTTGTGCAAGTTGCTCTCCGGAAATCTTTTGTGATTCAACTTCGGTTATTGTGGCATAGCATACTAATATGAGGTTCATAGGTGCCGTCGATAAAATATCCAGGCTTGTAAAAACCACTCAGAAAACGTGTGCCGTTCGGCCAGTTTATACTATTACATTGATTCTATTTATAATTTTACACTCAGAAAATATACATTATTTTATTAATAACACACAACAATTATCTTATTATAGTTTGGAAAATGATGATCTAAGTTAACACAAATTGAGACAAAGATGACGAATATCATGATTCAACCTAATTTCTAAATATATAAAAACATAAGCCTTTGTCCATTTGGAATGATGTACCTTGAAAATGATAAAAAAATGGTTTCGAAGGTTGCTTTCAGCATAATTATACACAAACTCATAAAATTCGCACTTTCTCTTTATAATATTAGTATAGATTGACTATTAAGAGGCTAATTCACCGTTTTGCATGAAGTCTATATTTAACTTATGACACTATCCAACATGATTTTTGCTTCACGTCTGAAAGCAAGATTATTTATATATACAAGTAAGCCGCCCTCGTTTGCTTCAGAAAAACTACAAACTACTTACGTTTACAAATAGCACCCGCATTATTTTAGGACTGGGTTTTTTTTGTTCAACGAATTAGACATATATCAATTTATAACTTTTTTATTTATAGACGGATTGCAATGAAACGAATTTGGGTTGTTTTGCGTTAGTAAAGGGCCTTAAAAAATAGTTTTTTTCATATATCCTTCATGTACAGAAAGCGATCGATAATTTTTTTATTACATGTATAGATTGACACGTCTTTCTATAACGTAAATGTTCTTAACGTAAATTTTGTAAATCCAAATAACTTCTTGAAAACAATACAATTCAACTATATAGCTATTTTGTAATTTGATAAATATATTATTAGTAGCGAAATTACTTATTTTAGAAATTTGGTGTAATTTTTAAATGCCATAATCACAATAAATAAATAAAATAGGAAGTTGTCGTTTAATGGAACTGCCCATTTTAGATTATAAAATTTGTAGTTTAATTTTATTCTCAGTTTAGGTTATTTTATTTTCACACATATTTTTTCATAGTTACACATGCATTAAGCGTCCCTAGGATGTAGGTTTGAATAACGAAGGCTTAATTTAATTATTAATGATTTATTTTTAAATGTGTAAGTGAATTTGGATATGGGCTTTGAGTTTTTAAAGATTACAAGTATGACGTCGATTAAACCTTGCTATTTCAATGCGTGTTTATTTTTAAAACTGCATAAATCGTAGAGCAAAACAGTAACTCTCGTTATCTCTGTAGTAGCACAGCCAGGGTATGGCAGGGAACTAAATTAAATTTGTGCCACCCGTTGGCTTCATGATCTACTGCACAAAACAAACGGCTCAGTTGCTTTCACATGCTTAAGAGTTGTACTTTATATTTAGTAGTAACGAAGCAAATTAGAAGGAAATAGACAAATGACGTTTGCAAGTTAAAATGCAAAATATTTTATTACTGCTACTGCATTCAGAAGATTTCTTTGGAACTAGATTTTTTCCCCGATTAATAGATTATAATATAGATAACTGAAGAAGTACTTTTGAATTAGAAGATAAATAAAGGGTTGGTAAAGTTTACGGACCCTCGAGTCAGTTTGTCACTGAATCGTGCGAAAGTGTGTTTCACTTCTGATAAGAATACGTAAAAGCATAAAAATAAAAGTTCACATTGAAGGAACAGGGAAAATGTCGTGGAATAATATTTGGGGATTTCCGTTTTATTTGACTGCAGACCCTCTGCGAATGGAGACAGAGATTTCCCGAGATGGCCCTATCAAACATTTATGGAGTACCTACATAAAAGGACAACACTTAAGAACAGTTTCAATAAGTGTTCAACGTAACAGAGCCGTAACGAAATTCGAGTGGAGATGCTGATTCGATTTTGTTTGATGGCAAAGGAATTACGCAATGACAATATATTTTACATTATTAAGGAACTCGAATTAAAAATATGTATATTACTCAGTATGTAAAATTGTGGTAGGTAACAAAGACTACATCCAGTTCTATTTTATTGTGAAGCAACCCTGCATTTCAGTCACATAATCTAAGCGGAACATGTTGCTGCTACGTTCATAGGTAATGAAGTTGTAACATTACCATTCGTAGGAGTCTGTGACCGACTTCATAATAGATATAGCACTATTTATATAAAAAAACATTCCTTCTACAAGTTCACACATAAATGCATATAATATGCACAAAAAAATAAACGTATTAAAGCTAAGACATCTACCAAAAACATAACCAAATATGTAATACGTAAAGTCATAGATATTAAAATATCTAGAATTAACGAGAAGATTCAGTCAACTTACCATTTTTATATAAAACAGTTAAATTGGTATGTAGTGGGAAATTAAAAACAAATTAATGATATAATAAAATCTGTACATACGATTGCCTAATGTTTACATTAAGTTACATTTGAATACGTACTTTTGAATTCAAAAAGGGACATAAAAATGAGTTCAATTCAATATTAAATGCTTACATAAAATGTTCTCTTTGTCACATCGTTTATGTTATATTTATCGTTGTATAAAAGATCACAAAGAAATTCCATTCTGGGGCAAATTCGCAAATAGTTCGATGTTTGAATTTCCCTTGTGTAAATGTTATTACAGTATGTGAATGTTGCTGGTGAAACATTCGTAGCACCTAGCGGAACACTTCGCGCCATTTGTTGAGCGTCTATACAGTTAACGCAGGGACACGGACGGTTAATTTTATATAAACAAAATGTATCTTTTAACTATGGATTTATTATAATTGTGTAAAAAATTTTATTGAACAAATTTAACACAAGCACACAATTCATTTTTAATTTATTAATTAATTTTGGACATTTTTAATTAATTTTGGATGATATAGTGGATCAAATTGAACTAAGTATCAGTCAAAGAATTATATTTAGCAATGTGTTGTCTTTAATTTCAAGTGAATTTATATTTTCGCTAATTTCTGTCGCTCATGCACATCCATAGCACCGAAGCATGACTGAAGTATTATTGTCCCAGAAGGAAGCGAGGGATCCGCTTATTACTGACTTTTCTACAATATCACCGGAAAACTTGAAAAATATTTCACGGTTGTACCGTCTGGAACCAACTGGGTGGGACAGAATTCAGTCGCCTTCAACAGGAAGGACCGAGTGCTATTGTTTCGACCGTTGTTCAGTTTGCACTACGAGCAGAGCTGGTTAGCTTGTACCCAAGGTATTGGGCCAATAATATCACATTGTTCACTGTATGAAACGTAGATTTTCAGAGTTCTAATTACGGCTTGAAAACGAATTACGTTTGTCTTCATCAGCATAATCACCTGTGGCGTAAAAAGTTACAAACAAAATTAACAAAATAACTTTGCTGAGTAAGACGAATAGATCTTAAATTTGCATAGGGATTTTGACTGACAGTTTGGCAGTAGGTAATGATACTTTAATTGAGTTTGTTTGACTCAGTATCATGTATATTATTAAATTGAATCTATCATTTAAAATATTTGTTTCAGGTATGTGTAACATTTGAGTTATTATAGAGACAAATTATTCAATCTTATCATGACTTTTATCCCTTCTTTCAAACTTATCATATTAGGTGTAAAAATTTCGAAAATCCCTATATCCGAAGCTCCTCTTGTCAAAACTTGTGGGTTCTAGCTTCAGCCGTTTTGGCTAGACGTTGATGAATCACTCAATAAGAAAGATCATTTTATGTATTAAGATCAGAAAAATGTCTTAAAGACAGTTGACTTATAGAAGTTTTTAATAATCCATAATTCTATTTTCTACAATGTTGTACACGGTGGAAGTGCGTCAGTTGCATCATATCAACATTTCTCAGATCACCATAACCTTGACCTGAAATACCAAAATATTTAAGCAGATTGCGCATCGTCTGGACAACATTGGTATTATAACGTCACATCTTATCATACGTAACTGATACTAACTTTTTATTAAATCAAACTAATTATAATTTTGTTTTTAACAATATTAAATAGATATTATTACCGTGTTAGGATGCACGGGGTCGTCAAAACGCCAAAATAGTTCAACAATGACTATTACACTGTTAGTAAACACTCACTCTAACATTAGTTAACAGCCGTAGTCGTTGACCGCAGGTATTTCGCTTCGTTGAGAGGACTCGTTTCTTCCGTATTCGGAGACCGAATCAGCCGTGTGCGACCCTGCCTTCTATTTATACTGCGTTTCGGGTTTTCCAAAACTCTCTAGCCTTTTTTCGTCAATTTAACATTTCTTAGAAAACAATCGGACCATCGATTACGATATGCCATATTCGATGTCTTATGGACGAGGCATAAGGGCGCGAGTCGTGTAATGAGCTCAATGTACTTCTTATCGGTACGCCGGGTTTCATGGCTCAAATTGTTTTGGATTTTATTGTTTTCCACCGACAATAATAATACATACTTGTATATTTAGATAT
Organism: Megathymus violae; assembly: GCA_003671415.1. Lineage (NCBI taxonomy): Eukaryota > Metazoa > Arthropoda > Insecta > Lepidoptera > Hesperiidae > Megathymus > Megathymus violae. The sequence goes on from PDGT01000010.1 coordinate 8,250,772, forward strand.
GCTTAGCACCGTTTTTTATTGTCTTCTTCTCTACTTATTTTTGGTTTTTATATACAGTTTCTTTACCCTAATTATGCTTTCTTTGGACGCTAACAACGATTTGGTCTCATGGCGGTCTAAATTATATACGTATTCGCATCCTATATAAAGACTCAAAGCATAAGAAGGTTTTAAATTGGACCGAAATAAAGCGTGACATATGAGGAATTCAAAGAGCACGTGAAAAACATACAGGATGAGATAACAAGAAAAAATAATTTGTTCGTCGTTTTTTCTTCATTTGGATGCCGGCGTGAGATTATTATGTGGAGCGTGATTATGATTAAACGAGAGGCGCGGAACCGAGTCAAGAAACGGAGCGAAATTAAAAGTACATCTTGTACAAAGGTAATTCCAATGCAGCTGGTGTAAACATAAATTAATCTGATTAAAGTTTAGAATCATTTGTTCATGTAATATAGAATACAGGTAGGATAATTGTCTCTTTGTAAACCGTGGTTGTTATTTTTAAATCAAAAAAATAAAAATGATTGGTTTAGGACATTATTATGATTAATGATATCATTGATCGTCATTACATTACCATAATGTATCAATGTATATTAAATCATGATACTTCATTATCGGTATACACTTATTGTTAGGTAAACTATTGTTAATTACGAGGACAAATCCTTTGTCACAAGTGATTTGTCAATGGATTAGACCCACATCATGTCAGTCCTGTTGCGCTTTTATTTCTATTTAAATTTATATATTCATGTAATACTTTTTTAGTTTACTTTCCATACCGTGTTGTTTTTTACCCATAAACATTTTTCATTATAACATGTTGTCCTTACGAACAGCATGAACGAATAAATAAACTGGAGCCCATATTACATGAATACTACTTGCTGTCAGGTATCGTAGTCAGGTGGCTTTAATAGACGTATTTGTCATTCGCGTACACCAAAATGTTCCCATTTATAACGAAATTGATATTTACAGTTCCACACATTACCGAACTTCCCTTGAATTATGTGAAATTTCAATGAAGTTTGTTAATATATGTTAAACTTTTAATTCGAAACATAAGCTTATCTGCACTGCAATTATGCCAATTCGAATCTTATTTAAGATAAATAAGGAAAAATTTAGATATTTAACATTAAATCAGTAAAGTTTGTTTCAATTAGTATGATTCTAGTAACTGATATAATTTTCATGGTATACAAGTTATCGCTCCAAAAATGATTTTTAACAGGTCTGTGAAATGAGTGACTTTTATGTGAAACTTAGTTGCAGCTAATTTTTAATAATTACTTACAGTATTTGTTTTAAGCTAAATGTTTATCAATTTCACTGCAATGAAATATTTCATATGTTTGATTTTAATCGTTGTAATGTATACATCAGATGGAGTATCACCTAGAAATAGTGAGGGTCGTTTGGTTCGGCAAAGTTTTTATACAGTGTGGTACGGAGGCCACATAACGAGCACCTGCGGCTTCATCTACATAATGTGGACAAGTCGTTGAACTCGGCGCTGCCGGACAGTTTTGTACCCAAGAATGCCAAGACCGAGTTAGATTTATTTGAAACAATAACCAAACTGTTTTATATTTTTGTTCCTTTATCCCTGGTTACAATTTTTTTACTATCTATTAGCAATATGCTCTCTCACCCGCTTCGCTTCGAGAAAAGTAGTTACTAAGTTTAGTAAATTAGAAACGCATTGCAATTAATCAGTATCAGTTTGTACAATACAACATATATATATCTACAATACTAATTCAAAATTAACAACTGCTTCATAAGAACATAAAAACATACGCTATTTCTTTGCTTAAAACATTCGTAATTATAATGTGATCCTATTTATAACTCTAAATCCCATTTTGGGATCGGATTTTGGAATTTGGCTGATCTTTTACATTGCTGCATTAATCATTCCGGCCTTTCGATATTTCTAATAGTTTAACTGACCCCTTACGTTTCGTTCACAGTGTCGGAAATACAGTAACAAGCAGGTCCTCCTTTTCTACAGCGGCCGATCGCGTGTCGCTGATGCCTTAGGTATTACGGACGAACAAGTTTGTCGATGACTACTTACTATCATGTGGCCCGTCTGCTGACGTTTTTGGCTATTTACATAAAAACAAAGTTAAATTGGTAGAAAAAGTATATTCATCACGCTTAATACATTTTGCTCATATTTTGGATTAGCCCTTAGGTTTATGTAAAGATACAACAGATGTTCAGTTTTTATATACTTCTAGAAAATACTCATTACATTAGTCATTTTCGAAAAGTATTTTGCGCTTTTAAGGGTAAATTTTTATTAATCAATATAAATTTCGTTGTAATTATAGTTATTATGAACATTTTCATTTGTAATATATGATTATAAGTTTATAATTAAAACGTGCGTTTTAAATTTGTTTTTAATATTTCTTACAGTTGCTAGAAGGGTTTTTTAGAAATAAGTGGAGGTCATATAAAACCCATGTAACATTCATTTATAAGTGTTTTACATGTGTAGATCCTATGCGGACACTGTTAAAGTAAAAATGATAAAGACTTGGTGTTTCACCACATTACTTTAATTATTGGTTGAATATGTGGTTTATAAATATACAAGAAACAAAATTAATAAATGAATTATCTAATATGACAAATACTGGCGAAGAATTTCACAAATTTATTACATATTAAGAATCTGAATATAATGCGGTTTTTGACTAAGAGTTTAAGAGAAAAATTAATATGCACGTTGAAGTCAAAGGGCGGACTTAAGTGAACGGTTGCTATGGTACTAGAAAAAATTGTGTATGAATATGAAACGTTAAAAGAAAAATTTTGAATGCCAAATATTATTTTTGGCCTATTGTTTTTTTAATCGTGGTAAATGTGCTGTACACATTTCAAATTCCATATTTCCACGCTATTCTCAGCGCTTAACGTCATAATGCAGAGGTGTCTATGTAAGCGTATTATTTATGTTACTTCTGAAGTATACATATGTTTAATTTGAGTACAGGAAAATATTTCCGACTTTTACTGATTTATTAAAATTGTATGTTATCTATTGTTAATTAATTATAATGTTACAGCCAAACTATAATGGAAGAGCCGAACGATCATATTGCAGGTATTTATTAGTTAGAACGAATGCTGAAACATGAATATAACCGGTTGAGCCCTTCTAGGCTTGCCATACTATGCGCCTGAAGCTATAAAGGCCACTAGGGCCAGTAGCAACCGTTCATTTAACTATTAAATATTGGGTGTTCAAAATGTATAAAATTTTTGTTTAAAAGTATTTTGACAACCCTATCAGTACCATGGTGCGATTTGAGAGTATCTTCGTAATCCTAAAGAACGTTTGCAAATAAGTATCTTATTGTACCATATTAATTAATTTTCTTCGACAGATATTACAAAATCAAAATTTGGAATCAGAATTTTTCAATTCTTAAAGTAAATACTTAAACGAATCGAAAAACTAAATGTAGCACAAAATTTTTTTAAATCCAATATACTCGTACTTATATATAAACTCGGAAATTATAGATAAACACATAAAGTATACTACACACATAGGTATACGACTACAATAAAAAATATTTCGTTAACATTCATTATTCATCGACAAACGCGAATCAAAAAGTGTTCAAATATTTGTATGTTGATCATCTTTATTTATAGAGTTGTTACTAAAAAGTGTTCCGAAATAAATGTTCACAATTCCATTCGCTTTAGGCGAGGGTTAAGACAAACAGATAAAATTTATTTTGGTACCGTGTTTTTATTCAGACGTAATTTTGAGGAGTTCACTTTAATATCTTATAAACGCGCACGATAAAAAGCTTAGGTATAAAAACATGCAATGAAAATTTTGTGTAAATAGATTACTATTATTTTTGAGTTAGATACACTTTGCCGGTCGTATTTTGAAGAATTTCTCGTCATGCCCTTTTGTTAGAATTTCGGCATCGGAACTTAAAAAAATATTTGTAGCCTAGCGGTTCAAGTTTTTCAAATTATGTATGTTACAAAATTAAATAGCATTTGTTCTCCATAAGGTTCTCAAAGGTGTGTGAAATTTATTCACTCGGCCAGCGTGGCAGACTTTGGCCATAACACCTCTTGTTATGAGAGCAGACCCAAGCCCAGTAGTGGAACAATTTTGAACGTCTGGAACACAGCGTACCATGTTGGTTCATTACCTATGAAGCGAAGGATGTTTAAAAATTAGGTGGACGTCAACCAAAATATTCGGAAATTAATTAAAATAAACATTTCAATGATTAAGTAAATAAGTAAATTTCATGATAAACATCGAATGTCAAATAAATAAATTAAGAAATTTTTACTTGCTGCTTTCAATTTTTGTATATTAAACTCATTAAAACCAAGTATTTGTTACATTTTAATCTACCATCGTGTTGCAGGTTTGCATAACCTTTGTTTATAATTATATTGAAAATATTATTGTATGCGAAATTTGTAATACTCTATTAAAAGGGTAAAATAAACAATTACAGTTTTAATTCGAAAAGTGATAAAACTGAAAGGAAATCTATACTAATAATACTTCTTTAGTGATTATATATTTTTTAACTTAAATACTCCTTTATTATTTTTTCTCTTTTCAGACCTTACTTCATCAATTTGTGGTTGAGTTGTGAATAAAATCTAATTTTTTGTTAGCTTTGACATATAAAAATGGTTCACTTTAGGATACATATGACCGCGAGTGATCATAATTTAGGAGGTCTAGAATTTACCCCATACACACTGAGGCCACAAATGTTTCTGAACTGGAAGAGCAAGAGACAGATTAACGTGCTTCGGAAGATACATAAATTTTGCCACTAGTAATCATTCATGTAACTACCGATCGCGCCCAAAGTTACTGAATACTATCGATCATTTACGGTTGACATTAGCAGTGGGGCTATAATTCTTTATATTTATCATTATTGTTTTATTACAGAAGCCATATTGATACTGAAGACTACTACTATAAAATTTGTAATAATAATGTTCGTTGCGGTTGAATTGGTGGTAACCCAATCATTCTACTTGACCGAAGATTACGTCGATATCGATGTAGTTATAGCAGACATACCGAGTTTGCAAGCTTATGCTGACTGCTTCCTTGATAAAGGAGCTTGTACATCATTAACCTACAGGTATAAAGGTAATTTTGTTTAAGTTAATTAAATTATTGGAGTGTAAGAGTTAACCTTTCTTACTCGTGGTGCCTCTCTTTTTTGTGTATGCTTATATTGCTGCCGATCAACAGACGAGGTAATGCTCCCTCACACATTACCCTAAGCCAGGTTAAGTGAAATTGAACTCTTTCAGTTCTCCTCTTTGGTAATAAAGTTCTTTATACCGTTTCTGAAGCCAATTGGAATATCTGTGATACAAGTTAATTAACACTTGTTTCGTTACCTAAGCTTGATAGTTACTTAACGATAAGCAAATTCTCCAATTTCTTGGGGAAAATTGTGGCTGACATTCCTATTTTTACAAATAAGAGAACCACTTACATTAAGGTTTGCTTCTGATTTGGTTACCAAAAAAATACCTGCTATCCACTTTGATGAAGTTCCAGAAGTTCATTGTCACCTCAGATAGTTATGCTTAAACAACGTTTTGTTTTCATTTACGTTAGAAAGGAAGTAAAAAAAGTATGCAGTATGCCTGGTATACTACAGCAGCACAATGCAGTGCAGCAGTACAATGTATCTGTGATTTTACAGGATGCTGTTTTTTTTGTACAAAATTGATACGCTTAGTTAGGGTTAAAGGCATTAAGGATCCCACATACATACCTTCCTCAGATTATTATTTGATGTATCGATGCATAACGCTCGCAGTAGTCAAAATATTATGGGTTCTTATTCTGTTTGTATTTTGTAATCTAGTAAAAACATAGTTTCAGAAAACATACAAGACTCAGTTATAAGCGCGGGCGACCGATGCAACGTGCCACAGAAGTAGCATTGTGGGAAATTATATGGGAGATTATGGAAGATCTCCAGAGCCTGCGGACAAAACTGCCTCAAGATTACCGGAGCTTTAGGCAAAAATACGATCCCATGAACATTTACATGGATGCTTTGGAAGCTGAACTGGCCAAGTTCGTGAATGAACTACGAGAGCTATGGCCTACAGCTTAATTGACTCGAAAATCATTTGTAGATAGTTTTGACAACGGCAATACAGTTTTCAATGTATAATAACGATAATGTGTAATTTTGTTTCATTATTTTATTTTGTAATAAATTAGTGTGTAAAGTAAAGTAAACTTGCAGTTAGAATTATGGAATTGGAAATTTGTAAATTTTTCATTTCCTTTATAACTACATAGTAGAGTTATTAAAAGCGATTGAAATCATTTTGTGTTGAATATTAATGTGTATGAAGTAAAATTAAATCCGTCCTTAATTATAAAATCAGAAGAAATTTCGTTATTTAATTTTATTGTCATTGTGTAAAAACTCTTTTATTTTGTAGGATTGTATACACAGATAAATGTTCAAATGTGACGTTAATGTTGCTGCAGTAATCTTTAAAAAATCGCGCAAACGGGCTAATGTCCTCATTTAGCCGGTAGCTCGCTGCGGTGTTCTTTTAGGGCGTGTATACGCGTAATTACACGATGTCGCGACTGCGGTCAGCAGCTCGGTCCGAAGTCTTTACCTAGAGTGATTACCTTCAGTAGGCATGAGAAGCTGTACAGGTGAAAAAAAATCGTCTAAAATGTAAAATATGACGCTGTATGTGATAAAAAATACCACTAAAATTTGTTGTCGGTAATAGGTGCCGTGGTTTACATAATACAAACATAAAATGCGCGTTCTCTCTCTATAATATTAATAGAGATATAGACTATGATAACAGTACAATAACATGCCCAATAATCCGTGATAATACATATTATTAATGTGCTGGATATTATAAATGCGCTTTTTAAGTACCAAATAAGTGTAGTTACTATCTGCCCTTCATGTGTATATTATTTAACTCACTCATTAGTGATGGATTGATTTTAATAATCATCGTTTAGTATATAATAAAGGTTATACCAGAAAAATAAACGCATTATCTACCAAAGTTTATGTTCTAGCCTACACCTAATGTCTGCAGTAGATGTCCGCGGCCGCTGCGACTGCGGTTAGCACCCAGCTTGACCGATTGATTAATTACTTTCCCTGTATTGTTTATCAGAAAAAAAAATCTTTTTACGTTTTTTTTTTCCTCAAGTGTTTGCTTTTTAAATACTAACTGGCTGTGTTGACTGTTTACATTACACAGACAAACATTATGATACCCGTTGTTTCTTTCGATTCTGGTACATTTATTAATTCCATTAGGAGCACGGTACTTATAGAAGTTTTGTTTTTTAGTTGAAAGGTTGCTGCGATCTACATTAAAGGGTCATAAATTCTTTTTTATGTTCGATATTGCGGTTCCTGTTTTTAGGTTTTTGTGTCTGCATGGCTATATGTTTTTTAGGATACCACGCGAAATTATGGCGTACTCGTATTTATAACTAATTTAGAAGTGAACTCGCCTCAATATCAAAGATAGAAGATACTTTTTATCATTCCTACTTGCCGGCCGACTCGTAAATTGTTAAATGGGAAATCACAAAGTTTATAAAATGATTGATAGTGCGAACATAGAACACTTACATACACGAAAGATGCACTCTGTCAAAGATGTCACTTTGCTGTTAACACTCGTAGGGTCTACTACCCTGATGATGCTCTGTTTCGGAGCGAAACACGTGTTGGTGACGGTATGTGTGTTGGTATATACTTTTATCATAATTGCGCGTTTTGCTTTGTGGGAGGGAGGGGGGTTTCATACATGTATAGAAGTATATCATACATTGTGCTTGCGGATTGTTTCAAAGTAAATTAATACTGATTTAATAACAATGAATTTCTGCAAAGTAAAGCCCGATAATATCAACTATATTTGTTTTGAACCAAAGCGAGCGCGCTTTGCTATTTTTAGATATAAAAACTATCTGTAAATGCGTATGTGTGTCTGTGACTGCGTAATATGAGAGTGAGTTTCAGTTAGGTATTTTATTAACCTAAATAGTAATGAAAACAAACCCGTTTGTAGTAATTAAAAGTTATACGTATTATAAATCATTTATTTGAGGTACATACATTATTACTTAATTTATTGTGTACTAAAATATAACTTGTGCAGGATGCAATTTTTTAATTATAATTATATTAGTAAAAAATATTATCTACCTACTTGTATAAATATTCAACTACATCTAGGTACTTCAATACTGGTGGTAGGTATTCATGATCACTTACATTTGGCACATATTCCTCATAAAATATAAATATGTCGATGTTATATGATTTTCGTATAAAACATTCGTATTTAATTCCTATTAGGAAAAATATTTGTTTTTATGAATTCACCACAATTCCTGAAATGTACAGTTAAACTGTTAAATCACTTACCAGGTGTAGAGTCATAATGACTTGAATAAATATTTGACTTGAATTTTAATCTCTCCTACCAGTCTTATGAGCCCAGAAGATAGTAATAAAATTCAGTATAGGTAATAGTAATAGGTAGGCTGTTTGTATAATAAAAGGTTATTGTTCAGAGATTGCTTTATGTTTTTAGTTTTACGAACAACAGACAAGAATCCTGTTTAAAGATCCAACTGTGTTATACGAGCTATAGTAGTGAGCTGAAGTCAGTAGGCACTAGTAACGTTTTTACTTATTCAGTTGGAACGTTCGAGATCCAGTAATTAGAGAGTCCACCGCTGGCATCTTGGCTGGCAACGAACAGTGATGCCTTTGGTATTATGAATAAGCACGGGACGCGGTTACCACTTATCATCAGATAACTCGGCTGCTCGATTGTCAGCTATTGGTATAACAAAATAATTCTGGCATTTTCAAGGTGAAATAATAATATAAACTAATGCTGTAACAACATTGATAGGTTACGAATTACATCATTTAGATTACATAATTAATTATAATATCGGAAATAACGTGGCAAACACGCCGACATTCAGTAATTATTATTTTATTATATTTTACTTTTTTTTATTTTATCGTCTTCTCATAAAAGACATGCTTCTTTTAAATGTAATATAAACCTGAAATGATAAGCTATTAGGTCAACATTTTTAGATTCTTCTCTTTCTCGTTGAATTGAGTACTATTTTGTGCCTTGTTTCAGTCACATGACATATTTCATTGTATCACGGGCAAACTTGCGTGTCATTGTCGTGCACGGCGCAAATTGCATCTGGTGCCGCAAGAAAGAGTTTTCCTGACGAACAAGCGCATAGTTGAAATACTTTCTTTCCTCTTGAGGTCTTCTGTTGTTTTTCTATTACAGGAGCTTCTTTTAAGTTAGTGATTATTATATTAGGCGCATCAATTTTTATCTAAAAAACAAAGGCTTTATTGTATTAATGTTTCTGGACATCCTTAATAATAAATAATGGCGAAAAGATTTAAGTGACATGTGCTTGGTCAGCCAGCGAAAAAGCGGATTCACCGTCGTAATGACGTACACGGGCGGTGAAGTACCACTTGCAATCAGGTTTCCTATCCGTTCGTTTTATTAATTTTTAACACAATTCAAAAAACGAAACACGCCGAGTTACTTACAGCACCGACGATTGAATCAAGTTTAATATTGGTATGGGAAGTAATATCGATGCCTCCTGCCCTACTATCTAAGTAAATGGATTGAGGCGCTCTTATGTCAAGCCGTCTCGTCAATGATTCGAGTCTGAAAAATTATATATTATTTATAACAACAATTGAACGCAACCGATAGTTGCATTTAGTGATTTTTATTAATGTGTGTAGTCAATTCCGGTGCGATGTGTGTGTGATTTCGATTTTAGAGTGTTATTCTAAAGTATAAACGCAGTAAACGCATCTATACGGTAATCAACAGTTTTAATTTAAATTAGTTTGAATTCTAATACCACCCTGGAGACTGTGTGTCCTTTATAATTTACAATTTATTGGATTGCAATAAGCTATATTCCTGTAAATGTTTTTTGATTAATAAGGTCTTTGAAATCACAGTATTGTTTAAGAATTAAATACATATAACTGCCATAGTTTTTAATAATCTACGCTATTTTTTGGCATCATAGCATGTATGTGCGACATCTCTCTTTCGTGTTAATTGTCAAACCGTATGAATGTTCCTCGGCATAATACAAATAAATTTCATTCAATTACATCTTTTACTTCACACATTATATATTATAAAGTAAAGTCAACTCTAACACGGCAAATTAAATGTTTTTCATCGCAACTTGTAACATTGTTTAAGAAAATTCCATGTCTACAGAATGAGCACGAGCAACTTGTAAACACTAAAAACCGTAGGTATAAAGTTTAAACTCTATTACATGAACAATATGATACTTACTGTAGATCCTGGCCTGGCGGTGCTCGTATCAGCGGGCTTTGCAGTGCATTGCGCACTGTGAGGCCGCCTGAACCATCTACAGCAAGGCTCTCCGAGAAAATTCGTACTTCTTCACGTGATGCATAAAACACATCGCTCCCACGGGAATCATGAATTAGAAATGCTCGTCCGCTACACTCTATGCTGTCGCGATCTGAAAGGCGAGAAACAACAGTAAGCTTTGACTAGTTGGCTGTAAATCTTTTTTTTAGTGTTATTATTTACAGTAGGTATGTTTTTAATTAATCTAATTGTGTTAATATTGCTAATATTTAAATTGGAAGTCACGGTCATTTAACTCATTGTGAAAATAACATATATATATATGTGATTTAAAAAAATCACGAATATTCGACTACATTTGGTTCTTTTTAGAGTTCCACAGAACGCATGAAAAACGGATCTGTGTCCCTCTGCCATATTGATTTTTTTCCAAATTTTCAGAATTGCATCTAAATAGGCTGAATTCGTCATAAGCAGTGAAAAGAAATTCGACAAGGAAGAATTGAAAAATATCTCTGTATTATTCGGCGCCCGAGTTCTTACTCACTCTTGTTATTTCACAATCTTTTAAAATATTTTTAAATAATATATTCTGAGCGACATCTTGTCATATAATAAAAAATAAGTTGATGTTGGTTGCCAAAACATAACGTTTAGTTATTGCTTTACAACGACAAACCAAAATCAATTAATTTTGAATAGACGGCTAAATAGTATTATTACTTATGTACTATTAGTAGATATGTATTTTATAATTAAAGTTTAAAACCAATAAAAAATGTATTCAAATGGACAATTCAGCCACTTCCTACATTAACTTTTACGAAATACATGTCTTAGAATTTTCATACGAAATGGAAAACATTCTTGAACACATATACAGTATGAAATGGTGTCCTATACGAATTCGATTCAAAATGGAATATTTATTAATAAAAGTACTAGCCGGTTGATGAGAAGACGCGCCACTTGATGGTAAGTGGTGATCGCCATATACATTTGTAACTTCCACGTTACGTTGTCTATCAAGAAGGAAGAAAAAAAAACTGCTTTACTCATTCTCTAGTATTACAACCTAAGGACGCTCAAAAACATTTCAAGTGGTATGCCAGCGACTATAGTAACTAGACCTAACGCCATTGCTTCTTCTGTTCTTCAACAGGGTGCACGATTGGCAGAACAATTTTCGTGTGTTCAATCATGGATGAAGCCTTTTATTTCTACAGAAATTTTTTTTTGGTGATTTCCGGATTTACTAAGGTAGCAAATTTATGTACTGCTATGTTTGAACACCAACGTACGTACTTATGATCATTTTCGAGTGTTCCATGCGATCGGGTTCTGTAACAAGCACGCTGAAATTACGGAATGAGTGAAGCGAGATGGGTCGGCCGCTTTGCGACATAATTGTCGAAGCAATAAGGTTGTCAACTATCCATGCCTGTCCTTCGAGTTGAATACCACCTTTAACGATTTTTATAGGCCCGATGCCAGTCTGAAATCATAAAAAAAATCAATGGACAATAACATGTTTGACTTTTTTTTAATTTAGAATTCAATATTTTCCTTGTGTTTTTTTATCAAACAACTGTAATTTATAGTTTTTACTCACCATAGTTAACCTCAACGCACTTATGATCCAAAGCGTCAAGGCTATATTAAGGCATACTAGCAGCAAAAGGCACACAAGAATTCCGTAAAGAGTTGTTCTTCTCCAGCCTTTTGTGAGCGCGGGGGGTAAGCATCCTGAATTAGTATTCGCGTGTTCATTTGAAGAGACTGCTGCAGGCGGCGGGTCCCCGGTGGGAGTGCAACCCCACCCGCGGATACCACTCGCTATCGTTTTCTCTTTACCCATTCCGTATAACCGGCACCTTAGTACATTGACTATCAAATGCTATAATCCTGTAACATAGCAAACAGCTAATGTCAATTAAAGCTTAATAGGGAAGGAACGTAAACCACAGATTGATCGACGGTTGTTCAATTATAAGCACGACATTGATGATATGTAGACTTCCATTTTCATTATATTCAGATATATATATATCTCGGAGATGGTCATTAGTATAGACGTGAAACGAAACTCAGCACGATATCCGAGTGATGGCAGCACCGCCGCGATGACGTAGATACTTGGCTAACATCGTGCTACAACAGAGCCTAGCTAGTGGAGTGACGTGGATGAAGCCACAGTTTACATTCTGCGGTCGAGGTGATTGGTTCCTCCGCACTAAGAACTGTTACTTCTTGCCCGGTG
>PDGT01000010.1:8263756-8359226 GCA_003671415.1 Megathymus violae
TTCACTGATTGAAGTCGACACAATAAATGTATTTGTTCAAGACGATGCATGAATGGGGGATTTACGAGGTTTTCCTAGTTACAATAGGATCTTATAGGCGATGCAGTAGAAAAGTAATAATTAAGAAATTATTTATACTTTGCTATAGGAGTATTGCAGATTAATGTCCCTTGACCTTGTAGGTCGCCTTTAACAGTGGTAATTTTGTCTTCTTCCCAATTTTGTTTGTAAGAGAACGCTCAATAATGCTAAGACCGCCTGTTGTACGAGGACTATCAATTACGAATTTCATTTACTTTATTACTGTTTTATAATTAAGATTATTCTACCTATATTTATCCATTCATCTATCCGTCTTTCGAAATCAAGCGCATTATTATTAATTACCCAATATGAAAAGAAGTAAGACCCAACCAAGTAGAGAGAAATGGCGACTTTATTAACACTGTAATAATAAATAAACAAATTGGGTGGGTGTACGTATCAACAAACGTTACTATATTACAACTATAGTATCTGCTATTCTTGGCAATGCTTTGAGGAGAAGATAGAAAATGATAATTTATATAACCAATAGGCCGCAAAAGCCGGTGCGGCCGCCCGGGACAGGCGACGAAGACAAAACCTACATAAATGAACTGACTTTATATTTTGTTTGAGAAATGTTTCTGTCATTGTAGACTATTTGCAAATGGTTTCTTTTTTGCTTTGAAACGGTTTGAAATACATAATATAAAGATACAGTTTTATGTATCAGTTGTTACCATAAAGAAAAATTTGAATGCTTAAATATAGCAGAAAAACAAGGTTAAAAATTAAATATTAAAAAGATATATATAACACAGTTGTTACTGTTAGATTTACTAATATCCAGCCGAATCAACTGAAGATAGAAGTTTTAAATTTTGACAGTATTTTTGTTTTACATTGTAGACATTCAATGAGTAAGTTTATCCGAATTTGTACCCCTAAGAGGATAAAATATGGCTTATATGAATTGTATTAAGGGCTGTCGTTTTTCGAGTTAAATCCATATAAGTTTTTAAAACGCATTGAAGTAAAGTTGTTAGGTTTTATGTTATGGTAATACCTAGCCAAGCAGGTAAAAACCTTACCACCAGGCACAAACCGTGGGGATTAAACTAGGTGGTATAGAGTCTAGTGACTAGGTGGTATAGAGTAGCCTATTTCATTGATCTGCAGAGTGTACCAAGAGCAAGAAAGACAGGCTTGAACTCAAGGAAGTAAGGAGCCCCTTACACCCCACCCCTTCGATATTTACACTCAACAAAAATACATTTGTTTCACACAACAGCACTGTTTTTAGTGAACACTTATGAAATAATAGGCTAAAATCTTTCCAGAGAGACAATTTGTCGCCGCGACAGGCACTCGCCCTATCAAGAGCTTTTTGAAATGCTCCGCTATAGGTATTCATTAGCGCTTTTACACTACATTCATTAGTAGTTCTAGTATGCGTCGAGACTTACTTGTTGTTTTTGCCTTGTTGAAAAATAACCGATCGACTGATTTATTGGCTTATTTAAGCAGATCATATTTATGTTTCCGCATAATTATGAATGAATTTTATAGAAATACGAAGTATGAACGGTAAAGCGTTGTTAGCCTGACACACTGACTCATAAGTCACTAACTTTCATTCGGATAGTTACTCTTAGATAAATTATATCGGAGTTTTTCGAGTTTGGATTCGGAGCTCCTTTGACAATTGTATAAGCAATTGGAAAAGGAACGATCCGTGCCAGAGCACCGTGGTGGAGGATGCACCAGGGTTTCGCAATTACGAGGAAATAGTGGCGCAACTACAAAAACTACACACAATAACAGCAATAAAACCACAACTTTTACCTACCATTTTATTTTCAATTAAAAATTAATTAAATTATATAGTAAACACAAAATAGTTAACGCACAATTTTTTTACTTAATTGGTCTGTGTTTCGATTTGATTATGTTGATATTTTATGTTTTCATTAAATGGAGCTGAATGACGCCGGACCCTCTCTACACTCTTGTATGCATGCCATTGTTTTAGTTAAAAGACCGGGTAACCTTTTTCCCGCCCTTTCTCTCGCTGGCTTGTACTCGTGGATGCTTTTATAGAGATACCGTGTATTCGCGTTTAGTTTTTGCAGTTATAAACTGCAATTCGCTTACGCACAGACTATTAGAAGTTTTAACCTCATTTTCCTAGAATAGTGCTCTTGTCGTTCAAGATCCTATCATATGTTTTATATTAGTAGCTACAAAAGTAACAAAAAGTCTGTTATATTATACCTACTGTTAAGGTCTACTTGTGGATGGGCTAAAGTCTTTATGACTAAATTTGTGATATTCGTACAAAGGTTCTAACACAAAGTCGAATTTATTCAAGTCGCTATTGTTTTCATGCAAAAATCTAATGCACTTTACTAAAGATCTAGCACTCTTCGCCACACGAACCTTTTATGGGGACGCTTTTCACATCACCACAATAGCAACACTTGTAATAAAATATTGTACGGGTCGTTTTTCATAAAAGTATTTTATATATGTATATAAATATTTGTTCCCTAATAAAATATCTTAGTTATATTTTCAACTTTGATAGTTTGAACTAAATCATCAATTAGTGAAAGTATTATTTTGTATGTACAACACAACACATTTGTACCAACGTTAAAGTAAATTAATGATATGACAGTAACGTTTGCCTGCGGTCACTTGGTGTTAGCATGATTGAATTGGATAGCCTGCGAAATTTAAAATTTCACTGGTTTTCAGTAAATTGCATATGTGTTTTACGTTGTATGTTAAGCAATAAGCGATTCGTGACCAAAAAAATCTACTAAAGTAACTGACTAAAGTTCCAAAAATCAACAGTGTAGCTAAAATAGTCATTATTTTTGGAATGTCTTTTTTTCATACGAACATGGTCCCCATTTAATAGGAATAGTATCTAAATAAAGCTATTATTTTGATAAATATTCAGAGAAATATCTTGGGTTTTATGCTTATTATCCTATTCATATAATATTACTTCATATTACTATAGTTGTGAGTTGCATTTTGATACAAAATACGACAGAAATCAGAGCTACTATTTGCAAAAACCAAAAGAAAATGTGATATATCGCATTATTTCTATGCGTAGCTGATACAAATATTACTCTACATAAAGACAATTATAAACAACAAACCTCCTCACAAATTGAACTGGGACATAGTTTTTTTTAACATCTGCAAATTCCAACACAACACAATTCCAAACAAATGGCTTTGCAAATTTAATATTATTGGAAAAGATTCTTGGTGCGATGCAGGCGGCTGCACGGGTCGAGATATATGCCCAAGACTAGATAAATTTATAGGTGCTAGTAACAATACTCGAAATATCTAGCGCGAAGTTAGGCAGGCCGGTGAAGGCGAACGTGTTCCAGAATATAATATCAGGCGGTGGAGTGGCTCGAGCGGCTCTACAGCGGGGCACCTCGCCCCAATGTCGGCGCGGCGGCCATCGTAATAAACGTTATAGCGCGAAAATAGAACCGGAACAGATATCGCTGTGCTTTACACCTAAATAAAATACCGACACTCGCTGCATTCCTGTACCCTCCGTTCACTTTTCTGTATTATGAATGCGAGCGCTGCGATCGATCTGAAGCCGAAGTTTAAAAATAAAAAGCACTTTACAGCGTTTCGCGGCGTCAATGACCCAATTTAAAAGTCGGGAAATTGGCTTTAAGTTGAGTTGTTAACGCTTTGCGCATCGGGTTTTGTTCAATTTAAACGCGTGATGTTTTAATTAATCACCAATTTTGTCGTAAAAAATGGTGTCTCGAGGCTAAAGTTCTTCACCGGCACTTTTATACGTCACATGTGATCGTGCGCTAATTGTAGCATCGCGGCGAACACTGTGGAAACGACCGGACGCTGGAAACTTTGCGTAATAAAACGGAAGCAACCACGCGGCTTCAGGTTTACGTCAACACTGGCGGCAGCGTGCGCGAGCGACGCCGATGCCGATTCTAGCTCGTTTTGAAATGCTGCATTTTTAATCAGCGCCTGTCTCATGCGGGACATAACTCGGATATGCTTCAGATACAGCTGCGCCCCCTCTCTATTATGAATTCCAGTTAACGTTATCATTAACTGGCACCTTCTCATAATTTTATTAATAATTAACGTGGCGGCGGCCGTGTCAACATGCTCGTATTAGTTACGGTCGCGAGCGCTGTCAGCGCCGGCCTGCGGTTTGATGTATGTTTAGGAAGAACGTTTATATTGTATCATTTTGCTGTTAATGTGGTATCGGTGTATGTGTCGAACCCCGCTATGTCGATTTATTTTTGTTCAGTGTATTTGGTGGTGTTAAATGCACGATTCTTGTTGGCATATAAAAATTTAATTATAATTAAAGGTAAACTCAACTCTGACACGACAAAACTGAATACAAGCAACATTTTACATTTAAACAGTAGTTTAAATGTTCGTATTACGAATGTTTCAGGAATCTCTCTATTCAAACGAGCCGGGTTGTTGTTCTTGTAAATATGGTTCACACTTTATCTTGTTGTATTATTTTAAGTTATAACGTAGTATATATTAAAAAAAAAAGGATTCCTAATTTTTGAACTTAGCTCTAAAACAATTTCAATTTTTTTTTCAGAAAGTTATTCAATTAAACTTTACTATTGTAATTTCAAATATTTACGTAGTTTCGCAATTTTAGAACCAATTGTTTTTTTGTTGTAAGTGGTTTTCGGACGTGTTTCCCGAGGGAATTTTATTTGTTTTGGTGTCACGAAGAATCATTAATTTGCTCGGATTCAAACTCGGCACTCGTAACAAAAACTAATTTTGTTTTCATATTGCACGAATAACAATTTGACATCAAAGGCAAAATATCAATTCATGAGAGTAGCGTTGACAACTCGACTAACTCTGGCACAACATATTTAAAATGCGCCGTTACGTCTATGAATGAGTAATATCTGTATTTCAGTTTGTTTTGCATTCAACCATTATATGTATGTTAACAACTTGTCGCGTTTGGGGACAAGTTTTTGGAACCAAAGTAAATGTTACGTACAAAACATTGAGGTAAAAATTTCGCTATTATTTTTTCTATTACTGTTCAAGTCGACTTCGAAGAAAGTCATGTATGACAATTTAACTTTTTCTATACCCGGTTTAGGAGTTTGGATATCGATTCCTATGATATGTACTGTTAGTTTGTTACTTAACATCCCTGATGTATGTATTCCAACAACAACATAAATTATAAAGAGCGTGTATAGGTGTGCATTTGTTTCCGTTGTATGAGCATTTATTAGAATAATAACAAGACAATGATTTTGTTTCTTGTGCAGTTCAGTTCACTTCAATGACACGGGCTGAATAAATCGCAAAACCATGTGCGTGACGATTTAAAGATTTTTGTGGCAATACCAATGTGTAAGGGACTCTATGGTTCCTCGAGTTCAATACAAACTCCTTTGTTCATGTTGCATCTACAAAGCATGGTCCGATAGTGGAGCTAAGCACCTTCCATAGAAGGTTAATTCCGGCTGATTCGCATTTAAAATTAGTGTCCAAAATATTTTAATGTATTTCGGTTGCGTAGTTGGAAAGCTAATTCACAAACTGGTACAACTTTTACTTTCTTTCTTCTTGGCGATAGCGGCGTTGACAACCCCGGTGTTACGGATTCAAAGAGCTTACATTCTGTTTAAAACATAAATTTAATGTACATCAATTTGCAAAGTATGACAAAGTATAGTATACAAAGTATCTGACAGTAAACTATTTAATTGTGAAAGAATTTTCAGGAAACTAAGATATATTAGCAATATTTAATATATAATATATTTTATAAATTATATTAGCAATACAGTTTATTTTACACCACAGTTGAGTAGCAGATTAATTTTATAATAACTTCCGCAGCGTTCTTCTCGTTGTGAAGCGATGTCTGCCAGAAAAAGATGACAAAGTCGAAGCAATTACGAGAACAAATTATTTGTTAGTTCTCTATATGTCAACCTATACTTGACCAGCAACATTGAAAATTGTTTTAGCGCTTCTTTTTGAGAAAGAAGCCCCAGACTAGGCTAATATCATTATTGTATTAAAAATATTTCTGTAATGTGAGTATGATATGATTTTGAGATGAGTATTGGTTATCATAATTAGAATGCCATGTTTCATAGTTCAATTGACAGTTTTAATCAATTTGGTAACGTGACTACTCTCGCGATAACACAGATTGGTTACCGTGTTTGTGAATGAATGATAATGTTTATTCTAAGCATATTCCAAGCATGATTTTCACAGCGGGATTCTAGCTTGGCCGTTACAAGCCACAACACAATGTCGTTTTAGGATCCCATTACTGTCGAATAGTTGGGGACATTTTGCCCATTTCCCTTTAATAAGTGATTAGAATCTCTGTAGTGTTCATCTGGGACGGTATTTGAGATTGGTTATACTCATAGACATTTATGGTCTGCGATGGTTACATAATACCTGGAATACAGCATATCACTTTCTTAGTTCCTAAATGTAGAAAATATAATAAAAATAATTAAAAATAATTCAGTAGTATTTGACTGTCTGAACCACATGATGAACTAATTCTTAATGAAAATCAGTAGTTGTAACTCGTTACTAGGCAAACTATGAGGGCGATTCGTTTAATGTACTGCTTACTTTAATTGAATTGTTGTGTAACTATTATGTACTGTGTAAATATTATGTGAAGTAGTTGAATTAGAATTAATATATGGTCTTCTTCTATTCTTCTTTTAATTATTTTACTTATTACGCAGAATGATTATGTTATAATCCTGCCGGGATGAATCTACTGAGCATTGCAAAATGACGTTAGACTGGTGCATTGATATGACTTCCTAACGGTATTTCCAGTACGAAGAAATTTTACAATTTCCCGGAAGATCTCCAAGAGCAAGTGCATTTTATTTGTAATGGTAACAAAAATTAATTTTTAGTAACAATAATACTTAAATTTAAAATTATGTCTTATACGAAATACACTGATTTGTTTGGTTGTACGAATATGCTTCGACGTCGATGAAGTCATATCGACAATGTATATTTCCATCCAAGTTTTATAGAGCTGATAAATGTGAACCCCCGGGGACAACACGCTGGTGCTTTTTAGATAAGGGGCCCACGGATTTGTATGATCCTCTTTATCAAGTGTAATCCTTCTGTTAGATACATCCAAGTTTTTCGTTGATCTTGATACTTCTTGTTTAACATTTTAATCGTCCTTGATGCTTGTACATAATTTATTTTCTGTAACAGCCAGATTTCATGGTCAGGATTTTTTAAGAATACTTAAGGGTCTTTATTGTTATTCATCTATACAAATAAATAAAATTGAAGTGTCTGACTATCATACCAAAATTAATGAAAATAATTAAATGAGTTTATATGTGAATCTATAATTGAATACTTATAATTGACCATTTTAAAATATCAGTGGATCTCTCGTTTTAGGGTCATTTGAAGAAAATCAGTTTGAGTGTTCATCTGGCCATTTGCGTTACTCGATATTCTTCAAATTTTCTTCTGAATACATTTATGTATAATACACATATACACACACACACACACACACACACACACACACAAATATATATATTTATAATTTTAACGTGTAGTTTAAGAGTTTTAAGATATACATATATTGACAATATAATCATATACTTGTGGTCACCCAAGAGCACTTTTTTTTAATTTGTTTCTATCTGCGACCATGTACAAGCAGGTCATTGTACATAAATTTTAGACGATATTAATTAACGTAAGGAAAAATTAGATATCGGTTGGCTAAGCTATATTTCTTCTTCTTTCTCCTGCCCTCTATCCCACATTACGTGGGGTCGGCACAACATGTTTTCTTCTTCCATTCTTCTCTGTCAGACGTCAACTCCACATTCACACCTTTCTTATTCATATCCTCTTTCACACAGTCGATCCATCTTTTCTTCCGTCTGCCTCTACTCACATATCCATCCACATGCATACCCATCACTTGGCTAAGCTATATTTAAAAAACAATAACGAGTTTTTTGACATTTCCTTAGGTTTATTTATACTATACTGGCTAGGTTTCACCAAGACTATAATAGCATCTTCTTATAATTATAGTAACAATTATTGGACAAAATAAAAATGTATTAAATAAAATAATTAATATTTTAACACAATATCTATAAAAAAGCTCTTTCTTCGAACTTTATATTATTCATTAGCTCCAGTCTAAATAAGAAAATATAAATGTGACTAAGTATATTTTTCCTTTTTCTGTTTTAAGTTTTAAAATTCCGATTTTGTTTACTAAATTTATAATCTATTGATTTCGCTATCCTTTCTTAATTTTGCACAAAATGAATTTCCTCCTTTACGTTTTCCACTTTTGTGACTGTTTCATCATTGACAAATATGTGTTTCATATTGACCGATTTAAATCATTCGTATTCAGTACTTTGTTTATGAATAATCGAAATAAATTTGCTCTTGGAATGGATTTTAACTCTATGGGATTAAATCAATTATCCACTCCAAATTTTCTCCACGAACTTTTTTACAGCAATCAATGAACGTTGAATTAAATTAAATTTGGCATATTTTTTATTTAGAATAAAAAAAGAAAACCATTACACAAACAGAACAGAAAATAATATTATTTTTTTGTTTGCTTACTTATTTATACGTCAGTCATTCATTTTTAGATGCTTGAAATTTTAAATTGGAACGCACCTGTGATATTATATGTTTTAAAAAACTAATTTATTTGAAAATGGAACATAGTATGCCATTTGCTTAGTTTGAAAAAATATGAAATAAACTTCTAATCATTTAACTGCTTTATTACTATCCCGATTCCATCACAATCTGTCCGATCTATTATGATTTTAAATTTGTTTAATCGAATAATTAAGATTCATCAGTCTTATGAGACGCAGTTCCATCGAGTGCAACCATTTTTAAACTATAAATATTAACCTTAAAGATGACCAACCAAGCATAGCCCCACAACTGCACTGTAACTGTTTGTGCAGAAAATGTGTTCAATACTGCAGAATTGGTGCGAGAAGACCCACGAATTACAGACACAACATCGAGAACATCCTAGGCATTATTTCGAGGAGACTTCATACCATCCTACATCACAAATCATGGAGTGACAAAGCAATGTTATTTTTGGATCTCTCTTTGCATCTCTGAAAGTGAAACACAGGCTTGTGTGGCGAATAACAGGATTGGTACCGTAAATTGTGTTTACGTTTTGAAAATAGGACACCAAGGCATATAACAGATATATAACAGGCAATCATCATAATGGTTCTTCTCAGAAGGATAGTTACGGAAAACATTATACAAACCTCGCAACGTTGGTAAAAAATTGTGGCTTGGTTAATGCTGGAAATTGTAGGTCATTTAACGGATGGTGCGGGATGGGACGGATCTTGTTCCTCCCTGGCAGAGTCCGATAGGGGCACTGCGCTCAGAGGACTCCGGTTTCGTTCCTATGGAGATCCCGGAGTCCTCCAGTTATCGCTGGGGAAGGTCACCAAGGGCATTTTGTGCGGTAAAAATTCCACATAACCCGGCGTCGCTCCCTCAGCACCGAGTACCATTTGAAGGTTTCCCAAAAAAGGTCAGATAACTCTGAATGGTATATTACAGGAGCATTTTTCAAAGCTTTTGAAGCTATGCGGGAGAGAAGAGCAAAGGTCGTACTTTAGTGAATTATGCTGCACCTAGATATCGCCTCCTCACATACGTCCCTTAAAACAAAGGCGTTTGTTGAGGAATCTGTTGTTAAAACCCTAACTCATCCACCCTACCACCTTGACTTTATTATCTATACTGTCTTTTTAAAATAAAAAGCAAGTGAGCTCCGAAGAAACCATGCCTGCCATCGACGTAGGCATATCTGACCTGTTTGATCGAGACTGGCTAAAGTGTTCAGAGTTAGTTTAGACGGATAGACTTGAATTAGAATTGAGTTTGAGTTTAGAAAATGAAATAGAGTGTTTTGGGAACATATAAAATAAATAGTTTTAACATGTGGAATATGTATAATTTCTTTGTTTCATTATCTCAAACTTACTTATTACTTATCTTAAACTTTTATCTCGAAACTTATTGAGTGACCTACGTAATCTGAATAAACTCCCTTTTAAAGTGGATTAAATTAATTAAATAAAAATCATCATCAGATTTGCTTCTGCAAATTTATTTAACGAAAAATAAATATTTAATTTAATTTAACATATTTTCCAAATTATTTTTATCGATGACAAAAAAATAACAAAAATGTTTTTCTTTAAGTACTAATATATACATATATATAATTTCATATGATATAATTTAAGCTGTGTATGTCCTTAGAATTCCATTATAATTTGTTCGTGCTGTAATTACTAAAAAGTAAACTTAATAGCTAAGCTATTTACATTGCATTATTATAAAGTCATAGTTAATATTATTCTTTTTACAAGTTCTGGGAAATTAAACACAAATGAGAAATTCGTTTGAAAACTCATTAAAAACAGCTCAATCATTTTAGCACTGATATATCTAATAAAAGCTTTCAATATCGATGAAATTACATTGGACGCCACCAAATATTTTCCTCCTAGTTTTATTGAGCCAGTAAACGGTAGCCTCAAGGGACTTACGCTGGCACTTTTTAGATAACGGTTGGATAGACGGACTGTCCTTCGCAAGGGTTGTAAGTAGTCAATAACTTAAATATTTTAAAAATGCATTGGTGTATACACTCGATATTTCAATCGATATAAGAAACCAAAAAAGTAAATAAGAGACTATGATATTGTGTTGTGAAACCAATACAAAAAAAAGGATGAAAAAATCTATTGTCAGTCTGAGGAATTGTAGTTATTAAAGTAAACATTAGTTAAAAAAAACGTACATAACTGAATGGTAGACATTTAACGCTGAATGAACGTATATTTATGATGTGAGATTTAGGTCAGTTTCACCACAAAATGATTTCTATCAAAATTTTTGGTCTAAGCGCAGATGCTTATGTAGCCAATTAGTTTCCTCGCAAGAGATTCCTTTAAAATTGATAGATTTTTAGTCGCAAGAGTGGAGGCTTACGGAATACATTATGCAGTATCACGCGGGGATTGCGTGGGATTGTTGCCTGAAGCAGAATCGGGCTTCGGTAGCGGAATTAAACGAGAATACAGACTGAGTGCTATCAATATCGGGTTAAACAGTGTTCGATAATATATGTAATAACAATGCTATTAGAAAATAGGTATAGTTTATTAGCTGCATTTTTTATATACTGTTATTTTTTTTTTAATAATACTGATTTGTGGATTTTTGTTCATGTAAGGTGTCATTTTATTAAAAGAGATACAACACTTTTAAAGCCTACAACAGTTCTATAATTATTAAACTATTGGTGAATGATGTTGACTGGGTTTTACACACACATATATATTTAATAATAGATAAAGTAACTCCTGATGCTATGTATTATGTAAAGAGATGAGAGGTTACAAACCATCAGGACCCGAGACCACACATTTTTCTGCTTGCCACTGGAAATTGAACTCAAGGAATCAATTGGGAATTGAACCCTTAAAATCAATAAAACGAATCAATATTTATATGTAATTTCTAAATAGTTGTTTAACAATTAGCGGTATTATTAACTGATCAATGAATTCGTTAGTGTCTGAAATGATACAGCTTAATTCTCTAGTGTATCTAATGTCTTTACAGTCTGATGTCATAATCATAAAAAAGTTTTCTCGTTTCTTATTTCTTCAGAGGTAGTCTTAAAGTTAGTATCTATAGTATGAGGTGGAGTTTGGATGACATTATGCATCATCACGCGGGTATTGCGGGTTGCGAGTTTGTTGCCGGGAACTAGGTGAAGCAACGACGACGCCTTGAGTGTGCGAATAATCACGTTTTGCGTGAAAAAAGAAATTTCGTAAAAATAAGAATATTTTTTTTTTCATTAAAAAAGTTTATTGACATGAATGTATCAAATGTAAATTTAGATTAATGTAGCAAAACTTAGGCGTTAGGCTCAATGTGTTTACCCATGTCTAGCAGTGGACTGACGTTACAAGTAACGTCAAAATGATGATTTGAATCTTTTGTTTGCTGACCTCAAACAGAACCAGACTCCTATATGATGTACAAACATGTTACTACAAATTAGAGCTGAGATGTAACGTGTTATTGTAACCTTTTGCCAGAGTACATACCTAAATACAATTTTAATTTATACATGAAGTTACATAATTTTAAGCTACTTAGCAGTTTCCCAAAAAATTGACATAAATGGGGCAGGTAAATATTGAAAATTTAAAAAACCGGAGAAAAGCATCGGTATCTAGCAACCGCTAAATATAATCAGATAAAGATATAAATCTCTAAGAACATCTTAATCTCTTTGATTTCCATTAATGTAACAAAGATACCTGACAGATCTAAACAGACTGTTTATATAATTAATTTTTTATTATTTCTCACAGATATTTATAATTAATAACTGACAATCGAACAGGTGAGCATCAATGACACTAAGGGCGTCACTGACATGACGACGGCAAAAAAAAATCTAATAAGATAAATCGGCTTGTCGACTGGCTCTCTAATTCAGCAACGGAAATAACGTTTCATGATTGAATTTTATGAGGTGTGAGGTCAATGTCAGCTTAGTGATTTCAAACACTAATACTTATAAATATTTTAAATTTATTAAACTATTTTATTTTTATGAAGTAAGGTCCGGCAATTCTAGAAATCATGTCTAGAAAATAACAAGCGCACGTTGACTGTTCGAATGTTAGACCACATATCTGTCTTCGACATAAATTTATTTACAATGTCTTTACACAATATTTAATATTTTTCCGTGTTATCAAAATTTAATTGAATTATACATTACTAATTATGTATTAAATATTGTAATAATTTAATCTAAATCTGGGGATTGAAAAATAAGTCGAAGTGCAAAAACAATGTGTGTCACGAATCAGTGTATTACATTTTTTTTTATAAATAAACTTATCAGTGATTTTTGTAAATAACTGGAGCACAGGAGAAATTGGATTTGATACAAATTTGTTGTAACATGAAATCTTTTATGAATTTATTTAACAAAAAAATATTTCTAAGGTTACACTGTATATACTGTATGTACTATATATTCCAGATTACAAGATTTAGACATGTTTAAAAATGCAACGAGAGGTTATTTTAATAAACCGTCCATTACTGTTATAAGAGTAGTGTACGTATAAAATTGAGCTTTTACTAAAATATTCTTTTGTTTTGTAAATAGATATATTTGTTTTCGGCAAGTTTTTGTATTCGAGATGTTTTTCACTTAATTCCGGCACTCTCGCCACTCGATCCTGTACCAGCACAATCCTGGTGATCCCCGCGTGATGCCGCATA
This sequence comes from Megathymus violae, assembly GCA_003671415.1. Lineage (NCBI taxonomy): Eukaryota > Metazoa > Arthropoda > Insecta > Lepidoptera > Hesperiidae > Megathymus > Megathymus violae. Next base: position 8,277,248 of record PDGT01000010.1, read on the forward strand.
ATGTGCTACACTTTCTGTGTTTGCAACTAAATCTGTCAATTTAAAAATATCTCATTCCTGGACGATCGTTTTGTTACTTTTAGTTAACTGGTCATCACAATCCGTAACTTATCCATACCATGCTGGGCTTGGATTCACAAAAATGACAATTTCATTGTGAGGTAAGTGATGTTTATAGTCGACCACCCATAAATAAACTGAAGCGTTCGAATTTGTAGTTATCATTGGAAAATGTCGAGATTCGTACAGGATTTGAACTTTGTCCCCCGAGCAGAAGATTGACTTTTATATGTAGAGCTAGCCGGTCATTGGTCTTTCAACACAAAACATCTAATTCAATACAATTCCATTTCTGATATTCAGTTGCCTACTTTAAGACCTACCTACGCCTTGTTTTTCAATAACTATAAAATTCAAAAGCATTGTAGAATAAATGTATGTTAAGAGGCATTGGAGTTTATAAAACCCACGAACGCTTGACAACGTGTATTTCAATCGTTATAGTTGCCATATACGATAGTTCTAGATAATCTGTAGGAAACGTCAACTGTTGGTTATGTAAGTTATATAAGACAGTAGTGCGTTCGATCGAGTTCCACTTGTTTTCGAGACAGCACGTGCACCGGATGTATACACTGGTTGAAAATAAAACTACACGGTGGGTACTGACAACGTGCCTACGCGGTTTAATCCGGCTATTGATATTTAAGAGATCTTAATTATCTTTTACAAGATTTAGTCGGCCTATCTGCATCTTACTAGCGTGGTAACAATATGTGATGATATGGCTTAAATGGATTTCGTTCTGAGAGTTGATTGAAACACACCAAAAACTGTCAGTATGGGTTGATGTTTGTGCTGTGGAAAAATAAACAAAAAAGTCGCATTAAATATGGTAAGAATACATATATGTAGCATCATGTAATTAAGTTTATTCTTTCAGCAAATGTGAAAATAACCGCAGCTTGGTGTGTCCCAATCAAAAGTTCTCCATCATACCTGCGTCACTTGAAAATTGAAAAACTTTTGCAATGCCTTTCTTATGGAAATACTCCTAGTTCCCGTTTACGTCTGAATGAGTTGTCATTGTATGGATTCCGAGATGCAAGAACGTTTCACAGAACTTAATATTATAGTGAATATTTCATTTATTTGTTTTTAGTTTTGTAGTAAATCTAAGACTAGAGGATGAAATGAGTATAGAAACCTATTCAAAACCCTTACATCTATAACACATTGCGTAGCAAGAAAATCTTAAGAGTAGCTAAGAATTGTTCTTGTTTTCAAGGGACCGTATCGAAAAATGAAAACAATATTTCACTCTTCTTTAATTAATTTAACTACATTAAGGTGGTCACTACGTACCTACAATTAACGACTTATTCAGATCATTAAAAGAAAAGTTATAACCTGAGTAAAACAATTTTGCTCATATCTAGAAACAGATAAATTACTTCAACTCACTTTCAATAAAGTGGTATAATTTTTATTTTTATTTTATAGATTTTTCATATTTATAAATATTTTTACTGGACTATGTAGCGAAAGGAGGGTTACGTATTTCGAGTATAACTTTGTTTATTTGTTATTGTGGCTATCGTGAACAGATATTCGTGGTTCGATTTTGATGATTATAACATCAAATAATTAATTTCGATCATATATTCCATCAATAAACACATGATAGTAACCAAAAGTCAATATTGGCGACAACCGTGCACCTCATTGCGATAAAGAAATAATTAAATTCAGTTATTTATCTATGTCAATTGTGGTATCTTCAAAAATCATCTTAGGTTTCTAAGTTTCGGTTGGTAACCGTTGTCAAATAAATGTTTAAGTGGTAATGATAATAATGATAGTAGTAATATAATAGGTGTTAGTAAAAATGTAGTTCTTTATATAAAATTTAATCAAAATAATGTTGACCATCACTAGCCAATGCTTTCTGAACCTGTCATCAATAAAGGTATGTATGACCTATGTAGTACCAATAAAATTTTTCACTATCTCACAAGAGACTGACCGCATGCTTATTCATTTCTAAATTTTGTTATGAGCTCTGGAAAGGATTGTTTGTTAATAGTAAGTTTGATACTCAGGCTTCTGTCTAAGACAATGATTTTAAAATAAAAGAGTTAGGGTTCGTATCACAAAAGTATACTTAAGGCAGTAACTAAATTTCATTGCGTATTTTTAGGATAGCAAAATGCAGACGCGATAGCGCGTGTAAATCCGCATGAAATATTGATACAGTTTCGTGTAAACGTGTAACAAATGCGGTAATTTGAGCCACCTGCCGGCGCCGCGACTCGCTCCGCTCTGCTATGCACCATTGTTGAACATATGCTGTATGTTTCAATATTTTATATTTATTATCGAAAATTACATAAATCGGATTAAGGTTTAAGGTCTTCCATCAATCCATGAGCCGAAGCCAAGTCCAGTCCCTCTACGCGTGATGCAGCTTGCTGCTTTAACGTTAATGGCTACCTTTTCTTTGGATGTCGCTTGACTACCTCGTAATTGAATCTCGACAGTATTCATGCATGGTTGTAAGTTTTTTTACTTGCCTGGTTAGGTTTAATTTTACCATAACATGGCTCGGCAGTTGATTTGCCAGCTTTTCGCATATTTCATGCAGTTAATAGGAAACCTAGAAAGCAGGTTGCAATAAGACGGAGGCATATGATCAATTACGCTGGAGATTTAGCCGCGTTATTGTTTAAGTGTGTAATCAATCACTAGTACCAGATTGAGATAATAAGAGACGAAAATTTAGTCCGCCACGCTAGCTAAGTGCGGATTGATAGACTTCATACATATTTGAGAACATTATGGAGAACTCGCAGTTTCCTTATAATGTTTTATTTTAATAAGCATGTAATTTGAAAGACTACAGTTGCAAAATTCGTATTTGAAACTCCCGTGCGGGCTACCGACGTTCAACTACTTACTTATCAATACTCTCATAGTAAACTAAAAGTACTTAGTAGAAAGTACTACTAGTGATAAGAAAACAAGACGTAGAAATAAAAAATATGGATAATTATAAAGCGTTGTTTACGGGATTAAATAGGTTTTAATATTTAATAATGCTCCGAATGAATAACTAGTAATATAGCTTATACTTCGCTATAATTTTAAAATTAACCAGCAGCGGTTAAAATACGAAAGCTTATTATGTGCCTTTTATTAAATCTCATTTCATGAGCTTTTACAGCAACTTGCATATTTCCAAATTAAATGAATTTACCTTTTCAGTTTTCCTCATTAAGTTTATTAACAGTATTTTACTTTTTCGACAGGTTGTATTTCGCGATATGTGCTTTATTGTAAGATTATCGTTTATCAAATATTTGTCTGTTCACAAGTGTTGGCTTAGGACCGGGGTTGATTGCCGGGACGTGTCTGCTGTTATTCACGTACATAGTTTATGTAATTCGATTTCTTTCCGAGAACTTATATTTTGTTATTATATAAATTCTTGCACGTGATGATATTCATTATTTTTGTATTTTTTGTTGTAAACGCCCGGTGTATGTACCTTATATATCACTATGAAATATTTCAGTGTATAAATAAAAAGTGTTTGACTATAGCGCAATATATAGATAGAATTTGTCTTAGATAAAGATACTGTGTGGCTATGACCTCAGTAGTTTAGATTATTTATAAGTTTCATTAACAGATGCATTAATATTTTTATAGAGCGTATTTTATCACTTGCCTGGGCTGAAATTCTTGAAGCTTGATTGTTTTGGAAGAACTGGTGATCTTATTTGTTTTACTAAAATTAAACTTAAACAATGTTTCTTTTTTGTTTACTTTTTGGGTGACTTTGCGTTTTAGTTGCGAGGAATACATTAGTGCTATGTGAATTTCTTAGCGAATTTAATTACTCTCTGAAACAGTTAACATAGATAAGTTATTTGCTTTTGGCATAATATTTTCTATTTCTAAATATTTGCTAACCACTGTTGAAAAACAGAAAATACGCGTTGAACACCGTATACGTAAAAGAATAGAAACTTCATAATCAAATATTTATAAATTTTTGATGCAGTTCACTTTATGTATTATCTTTAAAATGTCATTATTGATAAAACTTAAATATATGTACACAGTAACTGCTCACTGATATGATGAAACAATCACAAGACAAAAACATAAAAAATGAAAATAATTACTTAACACAATGATAAATATTACGAGTAACTTTATAATGAGTGAGTGAGTGAGTGATTGAAATTTCATTCACATTTCTCGTCTAATCATCGAATTGCCGTCTAATAAGTTTAAGTTTAAAAAATTAATAATAAAAAATAAAAAAATTGAAATATTTATGTACCAACTCTTAAATATGATAATTCAGATTGACACGAGTTAAAATGTTAAGTATTAAAATGTATCATTCATTTGGAGATGAAGTTAAATATACATATTTATTTAATTTACAAACGTGTTAGTCATCATTACACAAAAATGTTCGTATGTAAAAGCAACCAAAATACCCTCTGTAGTAGTAAATTGCCGAAATAAATTTTATATCCTTCTTCAATAAGTAAATGGGTGAAGTTCTTAGAAGAGAGTCCAGTAGTAATATTGCAATCATCTAATGAATGCTTCCGGGCAGATAAGCTTCGATTAAATGGTCTCTTTATTGCCAAAGTAGAGGCGCGTTCGCTTTATATGTACATTGAGATATCACTTAGATACACCGAAATAGGTCGGCAAGATAACATTTGTATTTCTTTGACTACAGTTAGTTATGGTTAGTATTAAAAGCATAATTTTATGTCGTAATTTCATAAATAGTACGGTTAAGGCACAAAAGTACACCGTGTAACCGTTTTCAATTACAAAAGTTTATTCATTTTAATTTGATATATTGTTACAACCTATAGTTATTTCACTTTTGGGGTCAGGTGTACTCTCCCACTGAGTGGGTTAATGCCTCATAAGGTCCTGTTACATGGCCAAGTGTGACTTGGCAGACTTGGGAAGTGTGACTTTTAAAATAATATGGACAATATGCAGATATGCAGACAAGCTCATGATGCATTTCCTTCACTGAAAAAATGGAATTCATACGTAAGTATTCAATCTTTACTACTACATAAATGTCTAGGCTCTGTCAGTACATTCAATTTTATCGTCATACATACATTATTTGGATGTTAGAAATGCATGCAGGAATCGAGCTTGGGTATTCTGTACAGATGACCAATATTTATATCACGAGACCAATATTCAAATAAATTCCTACTAACTTTGAAATATGTTTTTTATTATTTCTCTTATTTTAATAATTATTACGATCTATTAGTGCAAAAGGATTTAACAATAATGCGTACATTTACAGATATTGTTAAGTTAACAGGAGTTTCGTGTACATCTAGATATAGTTGTAGAATAGATAAAAACTCTTTGACTTTATATTAATTACTTTGTAGTTAGGTAATATCAAATTACAGTTTAACAAATAATTTCCGGTACAAGCGGCGGTAGCGGATAGATTCGGCGATAAGTACGGCAGGTAGGCGGGTAGACGGGTAGGCGGGTAGAGGGCGCTCTATAATTTATCGCCTGCATATCCTTTCAGCGGTAGATAATGACCGCAGTAAAACGTTTAAGCACGGAATAACTGCTGCTGGAAGCCGTTATTACAATATTATGAATGGCTCGACCCGAAGCGTCTCGCGAGTCTTTGTACGCTCTTTGTATAATGACGTGTTGCCTACGAAACTTACAAATGATCTGAATTTTATATCTTACATGTTCTATATTTAACATAACTATCATGTTCAGTTGCACGTATTTGAAAACTTATACATTTGAGATTAATTGGAACATATTATTTCGATCTATGCTTGCTATACGGCTTTTGGTTTTGGAATAAAAAGGTGGCTATATACTTATAATCTAGTTTTAAATCATCAATTTAAACTGACTTAAAATTGTAAATGAACCAAATTGTTATACTACAATATACTGGTATCAATGTTTTAAATTGTGCAACATACATAGAAGTTAATCGGTATCTCCAATGCGGTAATTCTACGTGTAAAGGTTGTTAGTTATTTTAAAACATAATATATGTGTAAGTAACGATTTATCTTAAATATAATTTTTAAGATGTTTTTAACACAAAATATATTTTTATTCAACGTTACAGTACCTACCACCCAAGGTCGATACAAGCTACAAAGGGGACTCTTTTAAATTGTTTTTGCAACGAAAGAATAGCCTACGGATTGAATGAGTCAACAAACCTTATTGAACTTCTATTTGGGGGAGGTCAACAGACGCGACCCAGGGCTGCGTTGCGACACAGCTTTTTGTAAACAATATTAATGTACATTTTATAACGTAATTTTCTATTATTTTTGTTCAACGCATAAGTGAATGTTTTAGTTTTTAATAACACTCGTGTTTCAAATAACAAGTCTTAACTTTCTTTTTGCGAGTATGCACTTATTTTTATGAATAGTCATTAAAGAAAAATTTCACCACCTTACCTTTTATACACACATACACACACACGTATAAATTCCATACTTCAGTTAGCGTTTAATCCTGGCCGCAAACGCAAACAAGTACAAAAATCATTATATCGTATATGTTTTGTTCTTTCGGATCGGAAATTAAATGAGTTAATGCTTGACAACAAACCCACCTGATGGGAAGTGGTGATGAATTCTAAGATGTTGAACCCACTAACTTATAAAAAGCCTATTCACTCTCCTCTTGTTATTTGTAATTGCATAAACCCCATCATACATATAATTCAATGTCAATATGCTAAAAACGTGCTGAATGTTGAAAAATAAATGAATGTCACTCATTGTGCAAGTCTACGTTTCTCATTAGAATATGGCGTTATTGAGTTAAATTTTACATCTCTAGATATTGAGGGTAAAAATTCCTATACTTACACATATCCGTCGAAGAGCGGTGTCGGTCCCCCTTAGAGGCTCGGAGGCCGCTGTGCTTCGGGCGCGCGAGTAATTAGCAACGCCTTCCTTCCGCTCGCGCTGCGTCGACATACCCTTCTCCCGCCGCCTACAGTTTCGCGCTCTGTGCTAGCTAACGACACATTTTCTCTAAAATGAACTATATATTGTGTTACCATGTTGTGTTTTACATTCATGCTGCCGTGCTCTACGCTACAGATGTTTTTACGCTTCCAAATGTTAACATACACGACTTTAATATCCTTTCTTATCCTTTATTACAAAGAAAATATGTAATTACATCGCAGCGTGCTACTAAGTAGTAATTTTAAAGTAATTTGCCATACAAAAGGTTCTTATAAAGATAACAATCAGCTTTAGAGACCCTTACAATTACGGTTCATGTAGAGATGAATTCGTTTTATTTAAAAATTCTCCTGGCGTTCATATTCAGATTGTCATCGTACTTTAAAATCCTCATAATCCGTCCAATTCTGAATCTTTGAGTAGCGCTCGGGTCGCAGTAATCAAGACGGCTTCAACAGGATTTCGTTCCCTACACTAGCTTGGAAGACACGCTTTAGAGTACATTTTTGTAGGAAAAAGGCAACTCAACCTCATTTGTATTTTATTCACGTATAATTTGCAGTGATTGATTTTTGTAAGAACATTTTTATGTTAAATGATGTGGTCCTTTGAATTGCACTCACACCACGATAAATGCAGTCTCACCCTGCATGGTGTAGAAATGTGTTGCGCATTTTAAAAAAAAATCATTACAGGCGGTAACTGCGGCGCGGACGAGTGGCGTCTTTGAAGGCCTGCGCCGCTACTGCGGAATTATTCCAGATTATACCGGCTTCCATACAAATGAAATCTCGCTTTAAACCACTGCAAATTCGGAACGAGAAATAAGGCTCAAAAGTTGTTTTACTGCACTCACACTTCAGAAATTCTTTTAGAGCTGCTCATAAATTGTTCATTAAGTCCCCTTTCGCATATTGGAGGCCAAGTTATGAGTTTTCCGTATTTCCGGGCATTACTAACGTTTGTGTTTATTTGTAATACAGTTGGGAGTTTATCTGGTCATAGGGAGTTTGGTGTGAGTACCTTCGCACCGTGAAAGCGCTCAGAATAACCATTACATATTTAGTTAGTACGTCCCCGGAGAATGCACTTGCGGTTGTTGCCATTAGTACGATTGAGCACTCGGGCAGTTTCTCGGGTCCTTTGTGTGGACTTGATTTTAGACCTCTCATACTCGTATATGTATTGTGCGACTCCGTAAGTTCTCTTTGTTTTGAATATTTTGAATAGTTTTCACTGTATCGTATAAGGATGTGTGAATAGAGAACGAGGTTAAGTTAAAATATCGATGCGTTGTTGCCTGCGGTGGCTCCGCTCGTATAGATGCAGATGAGCTAACTATTTGTCTTGCCTGATCGTTGGGGCTTGATTAAACCGTGAAACATTTAGCGCCGTTCACCTGCTCGACTTATAACCCCGTTGAATTCTACCTAAATTCATTGCTTCCTTCAAGATAGCTAAATTAAAACAGTTCCTTGGTATTAATGTTGGTTTAACTATAGATACAAAGTTTTGTAAGTGATTATCAGTGTGCATAATATGAAGTGATTGAATTATAGTCAATTATACAAAAGGTTTTTGCCTACTGCACCTAATAAATATTTAAATATGTTGAATAGGAAGGTTCAATGCAGTCATAGGTTTGAACATCAGATCTTGCTTTGTGGGCCTGATTCAAAAACTACAAGCATCCTAATTTGACGAAGTAATGTTAGTGGTAGAAATTATTTTTGCTTCGGAGAAGGAAAAATAGAAACATCGAGAGGAAGCCTAAATAATTAACAGTTCTTCAAAATGTTATCGGAGTTAAGTCTTCCAATTTGTACTTGGTCAGCGGACACCCAGCCCCACAGTGGGACAGGTGGGGTGGTTATGAGGGAGGCAGGTCTATATACCAGAATGAAACAAAATAATTTTTATATTCAAATGACATCTGTAGTATTTAAGGAAGTATACATGTGGTTACTTAACCATATATGTAGTTTCATAACCCTGTATATCAGTTGGTACCCTGTCTGAAGAGCGAAGGCATAGCTTGATTTTCGTCGGCAGACATTCCCATGAACGTTATTTTCTTTTTCTCAATATATATCTTCTTTTTCATAAAATCATTTAAAACAAGCTAATCTGTAAAATATAAAATTAAGGCAAATACATTAATGTTTTAGTATCGTAATATGACCTAATAATGAGAGTTAAACGTTGCAATAGTCTTACAATGTACGTAAATGCAACATAATATATCCAGTTTTTGTTCCGTTCCGTTTCATGTAAATTGCATCGTGAAATTTTCTCTGATATTTTTTACATAACACACGATAAGAAGTATAATTTAAAAATTTATTCAGTGAATTTTATTTAACAAAATAATAATTTTTATCGTCTAGATATTAATACCTTTCATGGGTTCTAAAGGTGTGGATATAGCTTGATATTTAGAAAGTCCTTTCTAGGAATAAAATACTCGTAATTATGATTATAAATGTAAAAAATTAGTTTTAATCATCAAATGGTTCCTCTTCTTGTTAATTCTTATTTGGTATACCAATTTTACTACCAATTTTAAGATTTAATGTTTTAATATTAATTATGCAAGTATCTGACTGTGATATATAACTTCTTAGAAAGTCAAAAACCTTATAACGAAGTTTATATATTACTTCTTCATTATTCTTTAAAACTTTATATTATTGCTCCTGTATCTATTTTTCTCTTTATCTCATCTTTTTTTTTAGGTGAGGTACATTTTTTTACATACTAGTAACACATAATTTCAATTGAAATTTGATTGCCAGTATTTTTAGACATTACCACAGCGATTAGAGGGATAAATGACTGACATTACTCGTAATGAATGTTTAGGCGGGCGTAATCGCATCGTGCGAAGTGTCGGCGCCATCACCGCACAGCTGCTGTTGCTGCGATATTGCCTCTAGATTTATTCGTTCCTACAAAACGCACAAAAAAAGAATTGATCCATCGTTAACCTTATAAACGATCTAAGAGTACATAGAACTTAGATTAAGATTGAACAGATTGAAAAATTAATCTGGCATATTGGTAAATTTTACAACAGATTTATTTATGACCATTCGAATATTGATTTATACATATGTCAGCGATGCCAGTTGTTTCAGCAGCATTGTTGAACATAGCGTGGGCGTATAATCGTTTAACACTTTTAATTAATTGTTCACAAACACTTCACACCGGGCAAACGAAACCAGTAACAGTTCCCAGTGCGGAGGAACCGATCTCTTCGACCGCAGAATGTAAACTGTGGCACCATCCGGCGTCACTCCACTAGCTAGGCTCTGTTGTAGCACGATGTTAGCCGAGTATCCACGTCATCGCGGCGGTGCTGCCATCACTCGAATATCGTGCTGAGTTTCGTTTCACGTTTATACTAATGACCATCTCCGACACGGCCATCCTGTGCTACACACGTCCTCGTGTTTATTCTGTAACAAAGACATCATGGGACAGTACACCGTTCGGCCAATCCTGACAACACCCCATTTAGGGTAAACTACAAGGACATTAAAACTGTAAACTGTGTTTTTAATTTTAATGAAAATTAAATCACTTTAGACAATACGGAATAATCATCATACTAACAACCAAAGCCAGGTATCACAGTCGTTCGCACCAAATTGCAATACACCTCGGAACAACTGTACACAGCGTTCACAAAACTCAGACTCTTAAAACTCCCGAGTAAGACATCTAGCGCCCCGGCTATCCAGCCGACCAGCAATCGCATTGCTCACATCCAGCGAATGATCAGATCCCTCGGATCTCCCGTGTGTCACCCCCTGGTGCCCACACGTATGGTCTCTACAGACCCCAACCTCCGCCAGAGCTAAACGCGCACCGCGCACCCACGGACTACTTAAGTTGCCTTAAGAGATACCGATTTCTACCGGGCTACGACTACGTAATAGCTACTGGTACGGACGAACACAACTCACTATGGCAACTAGAGTCCCCTTACTCGAGTTTCCACTATAATTTAAAATTTGAACTTTATCATTAACATTCACATTAATCTCGACTGATACCTGACCTGCTGGCATTTTTCTTAATGCGCGTATTTGTAACTACGATTTCAATTTAATGCTCTCAATGTTTTTACAGTCATAAAATTCCCTGAACTCGTTACAAGCAAAGTAACTATAGTGATCAGCGATGATACGTACTGGGGCTCTAAGCAATGACACGCTCTTTGTCAAAACTTACGATACTAACTACATTGTTAAAACTCGTACCACAGAATTTCTTAGCAATACTCTCTTTAACTAATGAGCACTCGGCTCCGGAATCAAAATGAAATATTATCGACTGACCGTTACGTCTGAATGATCCTGAAGGTGGCTCGACCGTGCACAAGTCAGCTCGACGTTCAGCACAAGGCTCGTGTGTGATAAAACAGCGGTGATCGCAATCCACTGAATAGCCACGTAGCTCCACCACTTTTCGTCGCATCACATCACTCGCTCATCGTTGAATTGTCTTCGTTTTTCTTCACAGCTCGCCACGTGTGGGACGTTGTGGTTAGATCTCACCGTCGTGTTGAACGACCGAATAGCCTCGATTAAGCCATCCGCGGTGCCAGTGTGTACTTGCTCTGTCTTCCCAATTATCACTGCACATGTCCTGTTTTTGCGTGCGCGTGCCGATTATATTAACTATCACCACACGCCCTTTCTTAACCAGAAACAGCCGTCAAAGGAAGATACAAATCAGTTTTGTGGCTATTGTTCTATACTTTCACCAATGTATAAGGATAATAAGAAATACTTTGTAAGAAATAAAAGAAAAATTGCCAATTAGCTTGAGGGTAGGTAAATATATCGAGTAAACTAAAAAGCTACGTTAACAATGAATTTGAAAACACGCTTAAGTCTTCTAAAGTAATCAAACTGGAACGTACTCACCAGATTTTATCACCTTACCATATAAAATTACCACTTATTCACTCAAAAAATTAAAAATCAGATTTTAAAAATTGAATGGCCAATCTGCTTTGGAACGGATCAGGACACGTGGGAACCGTATTCCAGTTCTGATGTCGGCAATGCCAGTAGTTTCAGCAGCATTGTTGAACATAGCGTGGGCGTATAATCGTTTAACACTTTTAATTAATTGTTCACAAACACTTCACACCGGGCAAACGAAACCAGTAACAGTTCCCAGTGCGGAGGAACCGATCTCTTCGACCGCAGAATATAAACTGTGGCACCATCCGGCGTCACTCCACTAGCTAGGCTCTGTTGTAGCACGATGTTAGCCGAGTATCCACGTCATCGCGGCGGTGCTGCCATCACTCGAATATCGTGCTGAGTTTCGTTTCACGTCTATACTAATGACCATCTCCGACACATATAATAATAGATCCATAATAGAGCTAAATCTATAATTTAATATTTTTTGAAAATTCTAATAGTATTATGCTTTGATATAGAGGCAGAGCATCTTTTTTGGAATTTTGTCTGTTAGTCAGACTGTATGTTAGTGAAGTTCGTTTAAAATTTGACCCCATCTGACAACACGATCGTTACGGCCAATGTGGTCATCGATATCTCATCCGTTCTCTAACATCTTGGCATTCACGTTGATTCCATCCTCAGCTAAACCATCCAAATTAATGCACTCGGAAAACGAAACAGAAAAAGCATTTAAGTTTTCGTAATTTCCGAAATTGATTATGTGTTCTCAATAAGTACTTAATTTTTCTATTCTTTACTATTTTATATTCTTTATTTTTTGTCTACAAAAATTTGATCATATTCCTTGTCATTTCGATAGTTTCATTTGCTTAACTTTTTTTACTCGGTTCTGTTCAATTCATCATTTTAGTTTAGCTTATAAAATTATTGTAGTAAAATCCTAATATGGAATTTGCGAATGGATTAATGCCATACATCTTATTTTGTACACACGTAATTGCTGCCATTTTGAAATGTTTTTTAAGAAAAAGACAATTATGTCGCCTACGGAATGCCGTACCAAGTGACGAATCTTCGCTCATGTTTTCAACATACATACCTACTATACTCTTTTTTTTTCTACAAAAAATTAGTTAATGCTTGATAACAATCTCACTTAATGGTCAGCAGTGATGAAAGTATAAATAAATTAAATTAAATTTAATATAAACCTTATTACTTATTCTTATTATTAAGTTTCTTATAATCTAAACTATAATTCAATATTAATTGAATTTTATGTATTATTTATTTATTATTACTTTGTATTTTTGTAATATAATTTTCCTTATATACAGATATTTGCAATTATTTTTTCTTACTTGTTTCACTTTGGCTGTTTTCTGCACTTCCATAATATCAATTAGTACAGAGATCGTTTTTTGCGTCAATTATGCCTTTGATTCCAAATTTATTTTGAATAAAAAAGCATCCAGTACTAATAGTACTTTAAACAAAAATAAATACTAGATATTTACTAGTATGTCTAACACTTACTACTCTATACAGTATGCCGCGAGTGAAAAATCTATTTTATTTACAATCAACTTCAGTTAGTGGTAAATCTATTGTTAATAAAATTCACACTTTCCAATTCAATTAAAACTAGCACTGTGTTTTCAATCAAATTCAGATATATATTTCTTTAAGAAGTGTTTATTAATGGAACAGTTTTACCGATAAAGAAACAATTATTAGCCGAGCCAATATTATCTATATCAAAATTTTGTCGGTTAATATTATGCAGTAGTACTTATGTGCCACTTCTTCTGTCATTATTTTGAATATCCATATTACATTCATACATAATCATTAATATATGTATATTACATAATCCTAGCCATGATACGGCTTGGGTGTGAATTACATTGTTTATGTTCAGCTCATAGTACTGAATTACCAGTTTATTCAATTTCAATACATCGGAAAGACAAGCTGCTAAAATTTTCTAAGACTTAAGGATAAGGATAATAATCAAAAAACGACGAACTATAGCTTTAATTCTGGGTTCACCGAAACTCATTCTATGACTGCCACGGAATGCAGTCCACGTTGAAATAAAATACAAAGTCCTTTTTATCACGTGGCTCTATGTGCTGTGATATTGGATCTAATCCTCGGTAAGCCAGATTTGTATAGTATGCATGTTACGTATGTCTTGAAGTGTGATGCATAAATGTGTCTTTCTTTTTATAATGATGACTTTTTTTCCTATGGTGATTGGTGAATACACCTGTGCGTTTCTTATACTGACCTATTTCTAGTCCACAACTTTATAAACACTTATAAGTCTGAAATTTGTTAAATTGTAATAAGTTTTGTAAATTGTAATAGAATCATGAAAAGTGTTTCGATAATAGACAATTTTTTTTATTTATTTAACTATCTATGATATAAACTTTACTTGCCATACGCACGTAGGACAACCCTGTTAACGTAAATATCTCTCAAATTTTTTACGATGATTAATATGGTCGATTACATAGGTATGATTCCATTTCCGGAAAATTAAGTAGCAATAAAGAGGCGTGCGGAGTGTCGCGCGACAGCGAGTCAGGTGTGACAACGAGGAGTCACAATTTCCTGCACTTAACGACGTAGGAAGCAATTTGGCAAGTCATCAAACGGACAGCGATTGACGTCGACTCATCAGTCGCATGCCTATCATTACGAGCTCATACATACAGTAAAAACTTTTAGATACAAAAAAACTTTGCTTTGTTATTTATTGCGGGAATTTCGCTCTACTACTTATACAGTTAAAATAGCGTTGAATTGATATCTGACGTTTTGATTTATGCTATGAGCTTGCTAGAATAGTATCTGAATAAAGTAATTTGTACTTTAAAAGAAGTTGATAAAAATTAGCCCTCTTCTCTTCTTTTTACGGAAATTTACAAATCGCAGTTTTAAGGGTTTCTTGATTATTGCTAAGACTAATAACTTTCTTTTCCTTGAGATATTATTTTTCTTATACGTACAATTTTCATTTAACTATTTTATTTTTATACAAATGTAGAAGGATTCATGATATTAATGGGTGTATATTTACAAATGATTTTACCCCGTCACCACTTTATGGGAATATGATTTTACATTGTTTGTCCACAAAACTGACGATTTTACAGTTATGGTTGGAATCGCGGACACTTTAAGGATTTCGTCGACTGCTAGTGAAAAAATATTATAATTGCTTCCATACTACTTTAGAGAGTACGTTAAATTTTGAGATCGAGATGTTACCTTTAGATAAGCCATTTAGTAAAGTTTTGAGCGTTATAAGATTGTACGACATTCAGGTTGACTATTAACTCAATACCTTGCTCTAGAAAAATTTTAAAGTAGGCTTCAGGTACCCTAATTTCGTAGAACATTTGTGATTTACAATATTAATATGCTTGGTAACATTATAATTAATATAATATTATTATACTTGCAACATCTTCCATGTGGAAAGTAGGAAATATTTTTTTGTAGCCGTGAAATATTCAATAACTAAGTTATTAACATAATGAGGTCTGACAAATGTGGACAACATATCTCAGTAAGTACAGATTTTTATAAAAATAAACAGTTAGTCAAATATAGGCCTATAACTAAAGATAACATACTGTGCTTTAAAGCTGGAAGTCTGTGCCAGCATCAGCGAAACCCTACTCTCGGAACATAGTGATCCCGATGGTCTATATACATCACTATTTAATACCATAGATTCAGAGTATAATAAAATATTTTAATTTAAATATATCGATGTGGGTAAAAAATATAAGGTTAGGGATTGGGCATCGACAGGTATTTTTAAAAGCGGAAGTAAGTTGTTTTAATTGTATGGTGAAAAACAAGTCAATAACACCATCTTTTCTTGAACATGTAAAGACGTGTTCCAAAATTTTTAAATCAGTTTGTGTTCAGGCAAAATCAAAACATATTAGGGAAAAAATTCAAAATTGTAATAATAAAATTAAAACTATGTGGAACTTTATTAGTAATGAGACCGGTATAAATGAATCACGCGACATGAAATATGAATTTATGATAAATAACCCTAAAATCACATCTAATAATAAGACGGTAACCGCTTTTGAAAATTACTTTCAAAATATACCACTTACGTTGACTAACTCACTAACTTCATCGCCGCTAGAAACTTTTAATTTATTAAGAAAATATGTTACTGTATGTAGTATTTTATTTGAATTCAAACATACTACAGCATTAGAAGTAGTTAAAATTTTTCGGTCACTAATTATTAAAAATACTGGAATTTCTGTAAAAATTATAAATAATGTAATAGATGTCATAGATATATTAATGACTAAGGCGCTTGGAAATAATAGTGTCGAATCCAGTTTCGCACACGTTTAAGCTTCTGTAATTACCATCATGTCATGTCATGTGTTGAGGAGTTTTTTTCGCCGTTTCTTCTCCTCAATGTTAAAGCACCTTTTCGAAACGATAGTAGAAGTAAAAAATGACGTGCATAAGTCTATTTACAGAATACCTACATGATTAAATGATTTTGAATTTGAATTTATTTAAAAAAATGCCGAATGTTTTGTAAAAATGTTATCACGGGGGTAACGCTATGGTGTTCCCGGTGAAGAATAATGTGTGTGGCAGAGAGAGCCATGCACAAGAAAGCGTTTAAGCTCATTATTTACGGTAATAACTGGTACCGTCGGAGTTTCCTGAAGAAACTTCAGCGTCATACTAGACCGAACTGTGGCTCGGTCTGGATAGGTCAATGTCCCGAACAGTTATCCAATTAAGTATACCAAAGATTTGTGAGAAAAAAATTGCATCAAGTAATTGTGAAATATGGTAGAGCACGACCAGTTACACAGACACAATTATGTCACCAGATACTACTACATACCTTTCATACTATGTTATCTATAACTTAAGCAGTAGATGATGATTATATCCAGACCTTACTAAAGTACTGATTTCAACAGAAAGCATTTATCTGTTGTTGGCTTCAGTAGAAATTTGAACTTCAAACCCCTTGCACAACACGCAGCTTCTACCAGTTGGGTACGACAAATCCAATTTATTAAAAAAAAAGTCACGTGAACTCGCCCCGATCTTGTGCAAACTAAACTTTCACCATACTTGCAATTGTTTAAAGCAATAATGACGGCGTATCTGCAGCTTATAACAAATTAAATACTTATACATTTCCATTTATCTTATTCCCAACACTCAACGTAATGTTAGTATTAAATGATCAGGTTGGGAAGCGAGGCAGTTAAACGATTTGTGGCGTATTAATAAAACGATTAAATGAAGCTTTCCGTGGTAATCTGAGAGCGACGAGCGCGGCAGATGGCCACAATTCCCAAACTTTGATGACGAACGCCTGCATCTCGACGAGAATCAACCGGCGATTTGGACTTTTGTTTTTGACTACTTACACTTGAAAGAGATAAGTTCTCTGAAAGCCTTTTAATTTTCTTCATCCTGTGGAAATACCTCGACCGTATTGCTTAACGTCCAGACTGCATTCAATACTATCAAAGCATTTATGTCGCAGTAAAATTAGTTATATACCACACGATTGTTTAAGATGTGCCAAATTGTCACTTTGAACCTTAAGTTACTAACATGTTAAGGAAGTAGAGAGATTTTTCTTATTCTGAGACGAGATACGAGCCCACGGGAACATTAACTGGACATTTATTAACCTTAAAAACTGCAAAATTGTAAATCAAGTAGAAACTCTTCAAAAACGAATTTCAGTAATGTTCAAACTGTCCACGCGTATCTACATGACAGAATAGTACAACGTGTGGAATCCACACCCACTGATTGGATTAGGTCCGAAGAGCCGTCGCGCGATACCGGGCTCAAACGTAAAATTTTACGTGACCACTTACCGAATGCATTCGTGACGCGATTGCATACTCAAACGCGTACTAGTTGCGGTCGCTATTTGTCAATGTAATTTTGGGCTCTTTTTTCATGTGAATATCCAACAAATTAACGTATCACTTGAAAGTAAGTGGTTGGCACTAACTATAGACTTTCGAACACCAAAGGCATCACCTACACTACGAGTTGCCGGTCAAGAAGGTACACAAACTCGCTTATTAATTTTCTCTTTAGCATTGCATCACGTTATTAATAATTTCACAGTAGACTTTTCTAAGGAGGGTGGTAGCTAGTTGGATAAGTGAAAAAACCAAATACCTTGCCAGAGCACTTGCGGGATTGAGCTGGGTAATTCGTAGGGCAACAACCTATTGTCCCTGTAGCCTGGGACCAGAATAGGGCTACGGTATCCCCTGCCTGTCGTAAGAGGCGACTAAAAGGGGGCTTCCGGGGTCGTGGGCGGCTAGGGTGGGAGCCCGAACCGTCCAGCCAACGACCCCGGGAAGGACGTCCGTATGCGTGGCCGCATACTGGCGTAAAACCAGGAAGCAAGGGGTGTAGTCCGCCACCCCGAGCAGAGCCCGGCGAGGCACGCGCTCATAGGACTCCGGTTGTGTTCCGTTGGAGATCCCGGAGTCCTATCAAAGCGCTGAGAAAGGCCACCGGGGGGGTTTTAGTGCGGTAAAAATCCCACATACCCCGGCGTCGCTCCCACGGCACCGGGTACCTTTTGAAGGTTTCCCCCTCGTCAAAAAAAAAAAAGGGCAACAACCTATAAATGATGTGATCCAACGCGATTGCCTCGTCCGTTGTTCAGCACCAAAATACATTAGTGTGAATTAGACTAACAGATTGTTCACTATACACCTATTGTTGTATTACACCTATTCAGTACAATTGTTATATTCCTTGTTTTTCATAATTGGGCGGTAAGAATTTGATTACCATTATTATATTCTGTACTGTATTATTTTTATAGAATCCTAAGGTTGTTGATAGCATATTAATATTTTTTAAGTTAACGTGGTTTTAAAGTTTATCACAATGAGATGATATAGTTGATAATATTAGTCGTTACTTTGCGGAAATTCATTATTATTAAATTGGTATTAATTTACTTGCAACAATCCGCAAGCACAATGACAATGAGATGAATTTTACTCTTGATTTGTCAATCTTTGGTCCTGCTGACGTCCATGGGCGACGGTGACCACTTACCATTAGGCGGCTTGTCTGCTTGTTTGTCGGCTATTAACATAAAAAAATGTATATGCTGGTATTCACTGTTTCACCCGTATGATATTGCATTTTCATAAATAAATTATATGTTAATTTATTTTTAAGCCTAAATACCTTATGAACCTTAATAAATATTATGAACTAGCCAACCGCCCTCGCTTCGCTTCAGAAAAACTACCTGTTACGCTTACAAATAGCCCCTGCATGGTTTAAGATGAAATTATAACTTTTTTATTTATAGGCGGATTGAAATGAAACGAACATTAGGTATTATGTGATGCTTACTGCACTACATTAATGAAAAACTTAATGAAATCGGTTGAGCTGTTTCTGAGATTAGTGCCAACAAATGAACAGACGAATAGACAAAAAACTAACAATATTTTTTTTGGGTTTTCTCATATATCCTTCAAGTACAAAAAGCGAACAGTGAGAATTTTATTATTTGTATAGATAATAACCTTATGAATTGAACTGCAAGAATTATTTACTTTCTTACATATTTATATACCTTAGTTTATCTCTTTAGAGACAGAAATGAAACATTCTTGAAAATTGGTAGAACATCTAATTTTTTATTTGAACATTGAACTTTCTAGTTTCAAACGATTTGTGTACTCGTTGTTGAATCAGTCAATAAGAATAAAGGAAGAATTGCCAGAATTCTTACTAGCATACATATTTAATTTATGCTGGATTTACTTTACAGAACAAATTGAAATAGAAGGCATGGGTAAATTTCGAAGGATTGTAAAGTAATAATGATGATTTATTATTAATGATAATGAAAACAGCAGATGATGGTACAATGCAGTGATTATGTGTGAGACATTATTTTCTAAAAATAGTGTAAGACATTATCGAAAATTTTGTCGCTTCGCAATATTTCGACATTAATTTGAGTTTAAAGGACTATATAAATCTTTAAGCACAAGTTTGCTTCCCCTTCTCGAGAACTGTACAAGAGGCGAGGCTATATCAGAATACAATTTATTTTGTAAATGCTATATAATGTTGGGGACAGTAATAAATACAGTTACTAAACGGAATGTGACGCGTGACCCGAGTGATGGCAGCACAGTTTTATAACGGAGCCTTTTTTTTTGTTTTCGAGGGGGAAACCTTCAAAAGGTACCCGGTGCCGTGGGAGCGGCAACCGGGTTATGTGGAATTCTTACCGCACTAAAACCCCCTCGGTGGCCTCTTGCGGCGCTAAATAGAGGACCCCGGGATCTCCAAAGGAACGCAACCGGAGTCATCTTAACGCGGTGCCCTTGTCGGGCTCTGCAAGGGAGGGCTTTAGCTCATCCCGCACCTTCAGCTGTTGACGACGACATGCGGCCTACAACATGTCGCCGTCCATCCCAGGGTCGCACGGTGGACGGCTCGAGTTCCCACTCTTGCCGCCCGCAACCCCGAAAGCCCCCTTTTAGTCGCCTCTTACGACAGGCAGGGGATACCGTAGCTCGTATTCTGGTCCCAATCTACAGGGACTCCACGCCGGGGGACGTTATGTACGCCTTCGGCGGCTCCTTCTCCGAGCGGGTTGAGCGCGCTCTCTTGTACGTTCAGCGTCTTCCTTCGCGGACATCACGTCATCGCAAAAGGTGATCATACCGTTCCAGGCTTCTTTGCGCTGAACCATCGCTTCGACAATGGCCGCAGGAGAGAGATCCGGTCCCACTTTTTCGACCAGGATCCGCCGCTCAGACTTCCAAGCTGGACAGTACTGAAGCGTGTGCTGTGCGGAATCCTTGTCGTGCCCACAGTGGCGACATTTTGCCGTCTCTTCTCGTCCTATCCTATTCAGATACTCACCGAAACAGCTATAACGGAGCCTAAGGGATAGAGGCTATGGTAGGACACACTTGTGTTTCAATTGTGTTGGAGACTAGTATCTCTTTGCTCGGAACTGTTTCATTTATAATTATTGTTAAAACAGTGAATTCTCCAGGAAACGTTACTCTCCTCGAATTATCCACTCAACCGTCCGCGAAGGCCGACCAGGCCGCCAGGAAATCCGTCCTATTTCGACGTATATTAAGATACATTTAATAAGATTCTATGAAGTCCATATGGGTATACATGGCTCGAAGGTACAACGCCTGCAATGAACGCGGCGTACTGCTATCCTCTCTGATTGGATTAGGTCCGAAGAGCCGTCGCGCGATGCCGGGCACAAACGTAAAATTTTACGTGACCACTTTCTGAATGCTTCCATGACGCGATTGCATACTCGAACGCGTTATAGGTAGCTGTGATCACTTCGCAAGCGTGACTATGTTATTAAAAGTAAAATGCTGGTATTGATACATATAACTGGATTCAGAAGGGCTGTAAGAATTTGCGATCTGTGTTTATAAAGATAGATACTTTTATTATTAGTACACTAGAATCGGCTTAACACCTGAAGTGCCAACGTGGATTAGATAGACGGTTCAAGCTATCCTTAAATATTAACATAATTATTAAAATATTTACTTTAAAATATTTGTATGATAATACAGTTCTTGAAAGAGAGATTTGTTTTTCATTGAAGCCTTTATAGCCGAATTAAACTAATTTGACATTTTTTTGTCTCATTTACCAATATTTTAAACTACAACCAATAATACTGTAAACGGCAAAGTAAACGAAGATTGCACTGACGAAATAACTAGAATAGCAGCGTATAAAAGGCGAAGTTACATCACTGTAAGGAGTGCAAGCATTTCTATAGATTGAACGTAGCAAACTATAATGGCTACTTTGATCCTCTTACCTTGATGGTGCGCCATCGAACTGTTTTGCCGGAATTAAACTGGGAAATGGTAAGAAGGAAAAGCGATTTTGTCGTGATATTCAGTGTATTTTGTTTAGCGTCTTTTTCTTTAAAAATTGATGCATTAACAAATCTCACTATTAATTATACAAGGATTGTAATCCTTCTACGGTTCGTACAGGATGTGACAATCAGTGTTCGTGAATATGTACAAATCTTAACAATTTTTTTTAATATAGCCGAGTTTTGTTATTGATACTGATTAGTGAAACACATGTTTTTGAAATTTTTGTCGCTCTGTTTATTACACAAACTACTGAAACAATATATTGGGAATTTGAATATTTATTATTTACATCATGAGTCAAAATATAAGAAAATATACCTAATACTTAATATTGGAAACATTATCGAAGTATTATACCTATTAAAGGTGCATTTTTGTAGTTATTGCAATAAATAATTCATAGATGAAGATATACCATGTTTATAAATGGATAAATGGATCAAATCGGATTCTAGTGAACTTTATTGACCGCTTGACAAAAATAAGTGATAATGGTTACCTTTGAGAATATTATTTATAAATGCATAGATAATGATTTTCTGATTAATGTTGGGTTACTACATCGAAATAAGTGAATTATATATATCGTACCCCGATCTAAAAAATACAATTAGGTGCCCCGGTTGCGAAGACTACTTTCCGTTCCTTTTCGTTTTACAAATTTCGCACTCTCTCTATATAATATTAGTATAGCTTTCGTGTAGGTAATTAGACGTTAAACCGTCATAATTGTAATAATAAAAAAATCAACATATATTTCCAAAAAAAGAAAACGGAAATAAATGTAATAAATTTCGAACACGCGGTGCATACATTAGGTACCAATACATTTAACGGCACGTAACTGTCGCACGACCATTTTTACGTTCTATACTTGTAATCTATATTTTCTTAATGCCCTCGACTCACATTCGAAGTTAAATTTATGATATATTCACAAACGTTTCTCCGCTCTACGAAAACGGTGAGATTAGGAATCCAGTTACAATATTTATTAGTCAAAATGTAATGCATCACTTTACCTACAACATAAAAATAGATTTTAAATTGCAAAAGTAATCTACACTAAATTGATAGTTTTACTCTTAACCCTTGTATTACAATGTGTTCCCTCTAAAATAAATCTACCGGATGCAATCTTATAAGAATGTTGTAATATCTTCATCTCATTACTTTCCAGAATTATGACTTGGCAAAGTCCTTTATTGGAAATACCTTCACGGGCCTGAAATATTGCTATGTCGTGAAGAGGTAAATTTTCTAATTAGAAATTCTTCAGTAAACTTTATCAAGTTTTTACTTACTGCAACGTACCTAATGAAAATGCCACGTCAGTCTTTGCTTGCACCGACAAAGACTGACAAGCTCCTACATGAATTGTTATTTATGTTTACTTTGTAGTTCATGTTATTTTACTAACAACATTTCCTTTACGATATTTTAATAAAAACTAGATAGCTAAAGAAACGATGCAATTGTATTAGATAGTTCATTACGAACCTTTTATTAAAATATGCTGTAGCTTGCCGTCGTTTCTTGTAATTCTTGTTTTATAATCATATGTTATTAGAGTATTTCGTTATGGCGAAGCAAGTAAAATGGATTGTGAGTATAGTGCAATCCATATCAAGGTACAGAGGTTTGTTTGTCGCCGCGCCTTTGTTTACTAGTCGCTCTTGGCTCGCTCGTTCATTTTTATGAGTTATGGATACCGTGGGCCGTTTCTGTTTGCTGTTTCTATACAAATATTTGTTCATGTAGAATTTGTATTGGTTACTGCGTTTGCTTTGAAGCGGTACTGGATTATGGATAAGAACAATATTTTTTAAATGTTTTTTGGTAGTTTTCTGATAATAGCTCCGTCGTTACGGGTACATTAGACGTCGCAACAAACAATTACATTACCCTTGCATGCATAGTTTGGCACGGTACCAATGTTGACTAGCGTTTCGCGAACGCATTCCACTATTTTCAACTGTTATTTGAATGGTACATTTGAGTTTATGGCTTGCTTTAAGAACTGTTGTATTGATAGTACAGCATAATGCCCTCGCTATATATTAAGAAATAATTTTTACTATCGAATGATATGTCGTAGTAGGTGGCGAGTAGTTATTACATTATTATTCGGGTTTAATTTTCTAATCAAAGATAGTGAAGAATAGTTTGAATGGGAAAATAAAGAAACTAAGCTGTAATATGGGTAAAGATGTTGACGTATGAGCGAAGGATCCCGGGTTCGATTTCCAGTCGGGCAGACATTCGTTGTTCTCGACCGATTATAACATGTATGTCTTGAAATCAAGAATAAATAGACTTTTTTTAATTTAGTGCGTTTTGCCATGGAGACAACATAGTTACTTACGTAAGCTACCGTGACGTTAAAGTAAAAAAAGCATATTTACACGTCCAAAACTCACGGCAACTTTTTTATTATTTACTTAATTTATTTTGAAATCAAATATTTTTCTTTTACAGTTAGATATACTTAAGTAAAAACATTAAAAAATACAAATTTTTTACATTTATTTTACATCAGTAAACTAAAATCTTGAATCGAAACTGGTTCAAGGATGTGGATACTTGTTAAATCATTGTGAAAGACGACAGAAAGACGGTTGTTGTACGAGTATCTAAAACAAAGAGATTGAAGAAATGGAGGAAATAATTTAGTTCTTTGTGTTCGCAATATCGAGTGAGCCGCTGGGCACGACGATATTAATCGACCCAAAGCTGATTATACAGTGGTTTCTAAGGATCTCCTTTTAAAGTTTCAATTTCATACCCCGTTCTTGCATCAATTTAATACCAGTCTTAAGACTTAATGCGATTCTTATTCCTAATAGGACGAGGTCCCTTTCCAATTGCTTTCAGTTTAGTTATAAAGTTATATTGCATAAAAATAAATACCGGAGCGATTATTGAAAATGTTTTCGTAATCAAGTAATGTGTGAAAATGTACTAATATAATTCGTCGTACTAATTAGTTTTTTTTTTTCAATTTAGTGTGATTTTTGGTTGTGCTTTTGAAGTAAAAACGAACGAACGAAACGAAAACAATTGCATACACAGCCCAAGATACGATACAAGCCCAAGATATGATGCGTTGACACACTGCGGGTTCGAAAAGATTAATAATACGGTACATGTCGCCTTTATCAGACTGCATCAATCTTATACTGGAGTAAAGTATTAAGATTGCCCTTTAACTGATTCAGAAAATGAGATGGAAGTATATGTTTTGTCTGGTTGTACGCGTTACGTGACATTCTCCCTTGTAACCAAAATGCAAAAGCTTCACAGCGGATTTCCTTTCGGCCTCATTTCTTTTATCTTATGTCGTAAGGAATAAATTACGAAGATAATCGTTATGCGGGTTTCATTTCCATGTGTAGAAAGGGAATGTGTCGCCATTAAATTGAATCTTAAATACTTGACGGTACTATTGGGCTTGAATAAAGTTTAAGCACAGTTTTGTCAGATAATGATAATTAGAATCAGTATGAAACTATACCATAAATTTTATTTTAAATCTATTTTTAGTACCAAGCCTTAAACACCAATCAACGCTAGAATCTAAAGTTTAACACACTTTGCAACTGTATCGGATCGGATTGTCAAATTAAAATTACGTCGAATTTATTGTACGGTATAATAGAAGACACGTTTACAAGTCTGTATGTATTACTTCAAAAATTATGAAGATTTTCATTCAATGCCGTAGAATACGTAGAAAACTGATTGGCGTCTTTGTTCCTTCATAGTTGTTAGAAATAAGATTTCATCGCCTTGACATAAGCTCCTTACACCACATAATAAATAGGTATGATTTTAGTCATGATTATTATTTTGTTTGAGTCATTAAATCTTTGTCACATGATGTTTGAATCCATGCGTTAACACGTAAAGATCTACAGGATGATAAATTTTATGTTTATTGGGTAATATTTATAATTATGGTAAAGTTGAGTTAATGGTGTTAATTTTTTTTTTTATTTATATATCTACTTTTTTTGTTTAACTTCGTTTATTTTCAGGTTGTTATAATAAAATATATAACAAGTAAAGAAATAAGAGACAAATCAAATACTACATAAAAAGAATTGAGTAAGTGATCTAATGAATAGCAAGATTAGTCTATACGGATCCGTGAGTAAAAGTACAACTGGTAAGACGCAGTGTATCGAATTTCACATAGTGAGTGGTTGAGTGCAGCGAGTAGCAGCGAGCTAACATAACAACGGCTTAAGACCGCTGGAGCGCTCGACGCTCTTCCTGGCGAGCGATTTCGGAGATCCGCTCTATCGCGCCCGAACACACTCTAACAATTTACGTCACATTGCCTAAATACTCTGTGGACTTCCAATTTACCCATCCTGGGAAAATGTATCTTATTATAATAAAGACATTATTTACATTCAACTAATATTTACATTTTTTTTTCAATTGCATTCTACATCTCCACAGGTGTCCTCATCCATCAAAATTCAAACTAACTCTAATGTATCCAAGTTAAAAAGTATAGTTTTAAGTGACAGTTAACTAATAGCCGAGTAGATATTAACTGTATAACGATAGGGTACAAATAAGAAAAGCTATGAGCTAGGATACAAAAAAAAATATCGATAAAATTATTCTATTTCTAACATCTGTAAAAATATAATTCAATATGAATTATTGTTATTAAAAGTATCTGTCGTTCAATATGAAACATGTAAAGATTTAGTGCTGTTTTGGATTTAAATTAAATTATATCGAAGCAGTAAACAATAACTAACAACGTTAAATAAAACCATCCTATAACTACATGGAATGCCTATAGACAATGCGATTGCGACGTAAATGCCAATTGTCGAATTGTGATCCGTGTGTCGGCATTTATTGCATAGCACGTCTGTAATTTGCATACGTTTGAATACTAAGTACTGCCAGCGTCACGGTTTCATGCCACTTTAATTGAATTGTTCGATTTATGCTTAAAAGTGTAACTTCGTATTTTATTGTTAAGACTGAAGTCCAAGAAATTTACTTTGAATTAACATGCTTTTTGTATAATTTTTCATGTCGTTATTTCCTGTTATAAATGTAAGTTTTCGTACATTGTGTTTAATATTTTCAAAAGCATGTATTATACAATTCTGTAGCTATATTCTAAAAAGTATACCTCCATGCTAAATGACAAAATTATGAAACAAAATGTTGTTCTGTCAGACACACAGACATGGGAATGATCCTTTAGGGGACGTTTTTAATCGGATCAGATTTATAAATATAATGCATCAATAGGTTGCTGCGTCTAAAAACTATTGAATCGTTGATAAGTACGAGCTTTCACGAATACAATTAAGACCGACACCCAAGGGTCGACAGCTGCTTCTTCACAGATATCGGTTTACCATCCGGAATCTTTGGGGTTTGTCTTCAATTGACATCATTCCATGGACATCAATCAACAAGACCAAAAGTATCACTGATGCATTGTCGGCCGGGAACTGAGAACAAGGTAAGGAAGAAAGTACTGGCTCTCAAGGTGCCAGCCGGAACATGACGAGTCGTTTGACGGCTGACTCAAGCAGCAGGGTGGTAGTTAGCCAGGGAGGCTTCACGGAAAGACAATAATACCAGTAATAATATTAAGACTTCATTACGTAATATTGATAATATAATCCTTACACGAAGCCCAACTACCAAGCAGGCTGGCTTCTGCCGCCTCTTACGATACTCTGTTTTGCCAGAATGGGATTAGGGGGAGTATTCTAGGCCGCCTAAATACGGCCAGTATAGACTGATAATACGCCGATATTTTGATTCAGTTGTAGCCGGAACAAATATTTGTTAGACAATATTCAACCCAAATATATTCAGTCTATGCACCTTACCTCTAGTTCGTTTCTGTGTTTTGGAAACTTGATTACGATATATTAAAACTATCGGACCATACAAAACTTTTAACAATTTGGATTTTACATAAAGTAGACACTGGATTCTATGATTCTGGTTACTTAAATATCCTTCGTAATAGTTTTGTAGTTATTTCATTATCTCTATTTCCACTCGTGCTAGTCGCAGAATGTAATGGAGTTTAGTATAGTTTAAAAACATAGATAATTTTAGTTATAATATTATTGCGTTCATTGACTTGAATGTGTGGATCAATTTTAGTGTTATTGGATTGCCGTTCTTCTAGTTTTCTAATACGTCGGCAACGCCGTTGGGGTTATGGATGTCTAAGAGCGGCAATAACCGCTTTTCATCAAATATGTAATAAAAAGTGTGAAGGTTTAACGTAGGTTTTCAACTTCTGTTATTATTCTGTGTGTATCAAGACATAGTAGCATTTTTGAAGTACACAATAATTTTATTTTCCGGGAATCTTTCCGGTATGAAATATCTAGTGGGTGCGGGAGGTAAAATTGAAACTGGGGTTATAACTTAGTATGCATTGGGCGGCAGCGACGTGTAGCGATCGCCTCTGCAACGACAGCGCTCAGGTCACGTTCCCCCAATTGTTTTTTGATGATATGTATCATTTTTTTAAATCAGATGCTATGATTTGTACGAATCGTATGGACTAAATCGGGTATGTGACGTAATGAGTTTTCTAAGTCGTATGACATATCGGTGTCATGAGCGTTACGAGCGCCGAAAAGAGACTCGATTTCGCGAACAAGAACGTTCTACGAATAGCCTCTTTAGTATTCATGAGGACGGTTGAGAGACCGTACGACATTTGCAATTTTTGTTTCATTAAGAATTCATATGTAAAGGGATTGTGTGGAATGAATCTTGCGATGATGGCAGGAGGCGCAACGAGTCGTGTTATAACATCCATCCATCACGCACCGACTGGACGAGCGCGCTCGAACACGTGTATTTACCTTATTTGTCAAAACATTTTTTGACAACGTCATATAATGTAGGTCATTATGTTACTTTTAAAAAGTGGATAATGAAACAACTACGTGATAGATAAACTTAAATTCAATGTTGCTAAAGTTTTTTGTGTAAATCGATTTAGGAAACGTATGTCTATAAAAGAAGTTTGTGTTGCTCCATTTTTTCATTTTTTTGTTTTAAACGTCGAGTACCAATAACAATAATCCCATTAGTGTCTCTAGATTTTAGATCCCTACGAATAAAAAACATCATTTTTAATTTGACGATACAGTGATCACATTAAATTATTCGAACATAGCTATTTCTTTTTCGACTTACAATTATTTAATTTTAACCAGTAACCAGCATTACCAAAATAAGAATCGAGTGTTCGAACGCACATAGGTAACTCAAATTTATATTGTCATTTATTCACACCGATGAATAAATACCATTCCTAATAACAGTGGCAAGGGTAAAAATTGCTACTAGTGAAGTTTTAAATACTTTTATGGCTATCCATCACGTCAAATGTCAATATAGTATAACGGGCACATATGATGTTAGGAGGATATCGATCATTTTTAACTTAATTATATGGCACCGAAAGTAGTTCTTCGGAAATATTAATAACATTTTATAGTCTGAGTTATTTACATTGTTGCCAAGTAAAAACTATTGATTTGACACGGCAAGAAGACAGAATTCATGTTTGAATATACTTAAATAGTTTTATATGATATATATATGTTTAACTTATTCTGCAGATATAAAAATAAAAGTAATTATTATACTTGTAGCATCAATGTGAGGTGGTGATAGTAAGAAATGAGTATAATAAATAAATAAACTTGAAAGTAAAGTTAAACTTGTAAAAATAATCTATAGTACTACAAAACATATTGATATCAAGTATTGGTTCGTTTAGCTTAAGAAAAGATTAGTTTCACGTCTACACACATACACACGTGTATATATTTTTAATATAATTTATTTTAAATGATTATTATTCTTATTTTAATAAATACGTTGTTTTATCTATTTTTCTTTCATTTTTATCACAATCCCACATAATGACAAAACTAAATACACTATCGATAACGCTTATCGACATCAACAATGCGCATCACTATGTCCGCCCATAAGGCCCGTAAGTGGAAGAGAGAGCAAAATACTCGTTTCACCGCTCCGACGTTTTATGACGCAAACTGCATGGAGAAAAAAATTATACTATAGAAGAATTAATCCCAGACCATCCGATGCAGTATTTTTTTCAGATTCAAATGATGTATATAACTCGTATTTGTATTTTTTAGAGATATCACTAAGATCGTTTTCCGTTC
The DNA here is from genome assembly GCA_003671415.1 of Megathymus violae. Lineage (NCBI taxonomy): Eukaryota > Metazoa > Arthropoda > Insecta > Lepidoptera > Hesperiidae > Megathymus > Megathymus violae. The sequence continues at coordinate 8,307,436 of PDGT01000010.1, forward strand.
ATACATCCTTTATATGAGGATGTTGGTTAATGGATTATATAAACGCACCAATCCTCATCCTAACGTAAAGTATAGTGAGTGGTAATGAATTGAAGAATTGAATGAAGATATAATTATAAAACATCAAAGTTATAAATTAATTCATTGTTATGAATTTTACTATCCCGGATTCGAATTCTACGCGATTGTGTGTTGTCACTGCTATAAAACAACATAGAAATATACAATTTAAAAAGCTTAGAAGGTGTTTATTATGTTGGCAGTGCGAGTACAAAGTGGGGAACTTGATGGATTTTATGCAATTTCCAATATCTATTACAACCAGCGCTCGAACCCATGGGGATTAAGTTCGATCTTTTGCAAGTCTTGAGGAAACAGCTTGAGATCGTCGCTGAAAAGAAACTATTGCTAAAAAACTTACTCTAAAAATATAATATCAGCAGAGTAATGCCTATTTTGACTAATGTCTAATAGAACTTTTGATATTTGACATGGATTACGTCAGTGCGTGGCAGTGGCCACTACGTATCAGGTGGTAGGCATGGTTATTTGATTTTGATATTTGTTTTGTTATGTTAAACTTATTTAATTTCTTTTTATGTTTATAGACGACAAACGAGCACATAAGCCACCTGATGGTAAGTGGTCGCCGTCGCCCATGGACATCAGCAAGACCAAAGGTATCACTGATGCGTTGTCGGCTAAGAAATAAGAAGAAAGTAAGAAAGAAAGTACTGGCTCTCAAGCACTGGAATAAGAAGAGTCGTTTGGCGGGTTACTCAAGCAGGAATTTGGTAGTAGCTAGCCAGGCAGGCTTCACGGAAAGATAATAATACCAGTAATAATATTAATAATTTTTAATAAAAATCTGATAATATATTCCTTACGCGAAGCCCTACCACCAAGCACGCTAGCTTCTGTCGCCTCTTACGACACCTTGTTATGCTAGCATGGGATTGGAGGAGTATTATAGGCGGCCATAATACGGCCAATCCTTAATTATGTCACTAATTATTATTTTTTATATCTTATATTTCAGTAACACACACAAGGTATATAAAACAGAATTCCATAACGATCGGTGGGTGGAATGAACAGGATAATAAACATAATTATATATTTTTTACATTAAAACACATTTTATTTATCAATGTTCAATATTCGTTCGTTATAATTTTGATAAATTTGAAGAAAGAGATAAGATAAAAAAATATTAAATGTGTTATAAAATCGGAAAAAAAAATATTTAATTTATGATCAAATATTTTGTGTACATAAGTCGCGGCACAAAGACACGGCAAAAATGTAGTGAGAACTTGTGATTGCTCAGATGATATGCTATATAAAATATCAATAAACCTAATGTGAGATGTCTAATCAAGGCAAAAAACATAAAATGTTTATAAATCGTGTATAAATAATTGATTGTTCAACCCGAATGAAGTCGCAGGGGCCACTAGTTTCAAATAAGTGTAAATTTGTGAAAAGAGATTCTATTGAAGAGAATGAGAAGCTTATAAGTTAATATTGAATCTAAAGAAGTTGGCAATTCTTGTACCATTAGGTAAGTAAAGAAATTCTACATACATGTTTCAGTCCAAACTACAATCCAGTTCGTGGGGGACTCTGTAATAAAGGATGAGACAATGGTGTCAGGTCCATCCTGTTGGAGGTCACTCGGTTCTGTACTTCTCAGCTTAATCCTGTACTAGTCGGTTATTAACAAAATAATGAACTCCTGACATCAAAATTTGATATTATACAAAAAGCCACTAACGTGACGTAGTGGATTTACGTGCTACTCCTTGTTAATTCCAATAAAATTTCATTTATGTCGGAAGAGTATAATGTGATAAAAATTTTGGCATTTCGCGTGAAACAAGAAGAGTAACATGTAGTGATGATATGCTGAGAACGTGGACGGAATAAATTTTTGGTCATAGAAACCATTTTCAATTTCACGGCTCAATCTTTGTGTGCTCGGGGTGAATATATAAAAGGGCATTCGTTGGTGTCAACAAAGTGTAATGGTTTCGTGCTGGCGCGCGCGTTTGATGTATAGGTTAGACATTCAGATGGTTTTCAATTTAAAAAAAATGTTTTATTGCACGGTGCAACCTGTTCGGAGGAAATAAATATAATATTCGTTATTGTGCTTTGTAAGTTATTCTCGTTATTTTGTCATAAATATTACATCTAAAGGGATATGTAAATAGATATGAAAACCGTTAAAAATGATAATTATTAACACACATGAGAAAGCTTAAAACACTAAGACTAATCTAAAAATGTTCAGTTCAAAAATGCACCTGAAAATATTATTATTAAATTTTTTTTATAAAATTATGTCCCTTTTTTGCCACGGGATGGTAGGAATTTTATGGGTCGTAAAATATCATATATTTTTAACCGTAATCATAACCGGCAGTTATGAATATTCTGAGTGACAACTAAATCTGTTCAATGTTTGTGTAATAGACAGAAGTACAGATAAAAAAATCAGATGTAGTTATATTGGTCTCTGCGCTGTGACTGAACTTACCCATATTCGACTATTAAAAAGATAATAAATGCACAAACACCAACCTTTTCCAGCTTTATTCCAAGAAGGGATGTATTTATTTAACCTGTTGACCAAAAATAAAATAATACCTACTTACATAAATGCACACATATATACACAGATACGAATATACATATTTACAATCTCATATATACATAAATACACGATAATACATTCATACATATATAAGGACGTCTGAGATATGCAACAAAAGGTATACTTTAAACGTTTTAATTACCTTTCCTATTGTGTGCAAGAAAGTTGTATTCCACAACATAACTTTTTATTTTCTCGCGAAGTAAACATCCATCAATGCCTGCTTTCGCTACGTTAACGTTGTAAATCTATTTCGATGTTGGATTTAAACTTGTTTTGTTCAGGAGTTGTCGTGTACGGGTGTTAAGCCCGTCATTGTTTTCAACAGTTCTAAGATTAAAATCGGCGAGGTCCTCGTTTTGTCTATGTTAAAAATGACGTTCAGATGTGTCATGAAAAATGGAGTGGTACTAGAAAATGTTCGGTAAGTGGGCGTTTTGACAAATTATTTAAGATCGTGTGCTAGGGGACGACGCTATTGTACGCATGATTGATCGTGCTGATATCGCACCGACAAACGTTTCCTTTTTAATAGTTTCTCAAGTCAACACTGTTATTTCCTGAATGATGATTTTGTGATAGAGAAACGATATAATACTTTTATAATTGATTTCAAACGGAAATATGACTATACGATACATTGATTTTGTGTCTTCTAATACATACATATTAAATCTAAGGTGCTTTTTTCTGTGTGTACAATAAAAATTGGATTGCGGTATGTCAGAGCAGTTAAAATAAATAAATTAATAAATATTTTTGCAATACGTTATAAAAACTATTAAATGTTCGTCAACATCTCAGTTTTTTTTTATGAAGGACTAATTATCTACTTAGGCGCTCCGTAAGCGTGAATATTTTTATCACGATAACAGTCTTTCGGTCACAATAATCGGTGAAAGGGTGAAATTCAAAGTGACTACTACTAATATATTTAACTATTGTATATATTTTAGTAAAAGTGGACCGGGATCGGTTGGCATTCGCGAGCTCGTATTCACTTCGTTCCGTTTTACGGGAGGTATCCATCATCTTAATATCGTGCCCAGTTATGACAGGCCGTAAAGCTTGTTATGGATATTAGGCAAAATTAACAACAGTTTGTGATATTTGTGACGTGAAAAATGTGTTTATGAATTGCCCATAATGGACGATTTATTGTGTTTTTGTAGCAATAACAGTTCGACAGCAACAGCCATTGAATCTGTTGATTGACATGTGCTACTTAGACGCATTCAGAATTCATAATATTTGTATCGGGAAAGTTTAAAATTTTGGACAATAAAATTTTGCAAAAATGTTATTTCTGATTTGGAGATTAGGTTAATGTTTTTGATACCTATTACGAGTAGAAAGCGTTGCTGTCCCTGGTAAATGACATTTGAGTTTGTTGTGTTTTATACACTCAACCGGAAACTAATAAAGAACATATGATTTTCACAATAATTACCAAAATGTGAACGTCTTCAAACATGCACAAATATCGTGCTTTCTAGTTAGTTATGCATACACCGATCACCGAAAGTAATTTGTAAATTTTATTTACAAACAACAATTTGTACACACACACACACACACACACACACACACAATACAATAATAATTAATCAATAATAATCAGTCTCACATCATTGCGCGCTGGAACTACAATACTGAAGACGGAATATTGAGAACAAGCACGGAGTTGGTGCGAGGGTCTAGAAGTACGTGATTGCGATTGTATCCAGTTGATGTAACTAGACACGGACATAAATTATTTATTTTACTCATTTTTCATCATTCTCTTAAGGTGTCCCATGTTGATAGCAGAAAGTGTCTACATTTATGCAAGTCTATTCTTCGTATTTTAATGGCTTTATAAGAATTGTATTTTTGTAGTATCAAGTAAATTAAAACAGACAAGAAAATGAAAAAAATTTCACACACTCCCAATTCATCTGTTTGGTCATTGAATTTTTGTAAGAGAGGCAAGGAAAATAACCGGCCGCATCATATTTTTATTGACTATAGAAACCTTCAAAGCGTGTCCAATTGGCACGTATTCGTAGTGTGGTGGGTTGTGCACACCGAATACCATGGCAGGTACAATAAAACAATGAACAATGGGCTAGCGAAATATCTCATATTTTTATTTCCTTTCCTTTGTATTCTTGTCGAGTTATTTCAGTGAGTTTGTATAGTGATGTAATATATACCTATATCGTAATATTCATAGGCTTACCAGGAATATGGTTATATCTGAAAATGGAATTCAGTTATAAAATACGTTCATAACTAAATTTATGCTCTTACATAGATGATAGATACTACCTTGAGTTGACAAGAGAAACGGTGCTAACTACTGATATTATGATATACATCTAGTTCACTCATATGCGTATATTAAATTGAAAATTAAATAATCCTTTTATTACAAAATATCTTCCATTATTTACATTCATCGCCTTAGATAATCTATACTACTATAGAAATTTGTTGAGATTATCGTGTGTTTCGAGATAACTCAAAAACGACGTGACCGAACTTAATGAAAATTGGTATGTTGTTAAAACACGTGATTGCGCGGATGGTAGGCTATATAAAATCTATATATCTATATGAATCTGTGTGTCTCTCTGTCTGTACATTCCATTTTTTTGTTAAATTTCATGATAAATATTCGTTTTATGACATACTGACATAAATTTGACTATTTTGAAAATATTTGTCCATCTGTCTATTTGTCTGTCTCTATGTTTCGTTATAACTCAAGAACGGATTGACCGATCTTCGTAAAAAATTATATGTAGTGAGAACACGTCATTGTCATAAATTGTCCGTTAAATTTTTATTAATCATGTATACAACCTGAAAGAAGTCGGGTGGGGTCGTTAGTTTTGTGTATAAAATTTTTGCTACGTAATAAATAAATTCCAGTTTATTCGCTAGAATCTGGTTCATGCAAGCAATTACAAAGATAATCGTAGTGTGACGATATGATTGAGTGAGCTTTCATTAATATTAAAGTTAAAGATATATCTGTGACCGATACTCCTCATGGTGGTTTATTTATATTTAAATATGGTGTCAATCTCTTCAAACTGAAACACATTAATATAGCAACATTAATATAGCATTATTGTTACTATACCTACTGTCAATATTGGAAGCTCCAGCTGTTTCAGTGTCCTCAGAACCGTGTCTGACCGAGCAAATAGAATTTACATTTACAAAACGTTATTGTTGAAATAAATTTATGAAGTCAAAGAAGTGAGAATGAAAATTATTATAATTATGGTAACAAGTATACACGATAAGCAATACTTATGAGTATTACGAGTATTTACAGTTAGCAATTAGCTTACCATCCGGTTTAGCCGAAACTACTACCTACTTGCATTTGTAATGGCTTTAAGTAATAATATTTCTCGCATTTTACACGAAGTTGCTCAGTTACAAGACGGTGCTAAGTTTAAATTTATTAATGTATCCTTATATGAATAATATGCATTTTATTAAATCCATGCTGCATTGCGACCATGAGACTCGTGAAGAAACATATTTATCTGAAATATTTTTTAGTTTATTTTTATATTTTAGTTTATTTAATTATAAGTTTAGTTCATTAGTGGACATATATATACAAATGAGATATTAATGATAAAGACTCGCGGCTCGAGAACAAACCTTTATATGCCAAATAAATGTCAAACGTGAACGGGTATAAGCCCGGAAATTATTTATATGGAAAATATAGTTCACATTTGTCTATTGTAGTTCATAAATATCTGTATCAAACCTCAGTTACAGTTCTGTAACTAACCTTAGATAGAACACTGTAATCAACCTCGGATAGAACACTACAATCAACTTCGGATAGAATACTGTAACTAACTTCGGATAGAACACTGTAATCAACCACGCATAGAACACTGTAATCAACACGAGATAGAACACTGTATCCAACTTCGGATAAAACACTTTAATCAACCATGGATAGAAGAACACTGTAACCAACACGAGTTAGAATATTGTAAGCAACTTCGGATAGAACCCTGTAATTAACCACGTATAGAACACCGTAACCAACTTCGAATAGAACACTCCAATCAACCACGGATATAACACTGAAACCAACCTTAGATAGAACACTGTAACTAATTTTGGATTGAATACTTATATTGCCACTGTTGAATATGTTGGTGGAACGGCCTTTCTGTGAGTGTTACTAGTTTTAACATCGTGCAAACTGATCTACATAGTTGCTTAAAGTTATGTGGTTTACTGGACCGGACAGAAGTCGTAGCAACCACGAACTTTACGAGGTTTTGTTTTTATAAATTATTATTCTTGTATTAATTCTAGTGTGAGTATTACTTCTCCTTCTACCTAAAATTTACCCGAAAGAAATCATGTTATAGTAATTACCCTCAAATGGTGTGATATTTGGTGGATATATGTAATTGATATTTTCTTCCAGTGTCCAGGAAAGATTTCTTTCATTTTACTAGTATTACTGGAATTGAATGAGTTGTAATTATATATTATTATATAATATTGTTGGTACTATTTGGGTAGAACCAAGCTATCAGGCCACTCAATTTGGCAATACTTGCCCTCCTCCAGGGAAATCATCTAACAATTACATATCAAAAGCTGTATTATTTACATTTTAGTATTAATAACAAACTGCGGCTTACAATTGTTATTGTTTTTCTATGAAATTTCATCATATTATGAAAATAATTTTCTGAAATTAGAATCATATTTATTTAGTAAACTAAAACTGTTTTGTTATTTGTTATGTTATATAGAGCTTTCAGGTATTTGCGACAGTAAGTAGATTAATTGGATTTCGTCTTTAACGCCCCAGTGCGTCTATGTCTGTACGACTGGATGTTACTTGGGAATTTAGTTTAAATTATTATCAATAAAAAGTAAATTGAAAGTACATATCTCGTCTGTTAAAACTGCAGGAAACTGAAAGATTATTTTTTGGTGTTATTAAATGAAATATTGTAAAGACCTTAGTTATTATATTATCTTTTAATATGATAAGTATACGCGCCTTAAAAGGTAAATTCGTTTCAAATTATGTTTTAAATTTTACTTACTAAATTTATCTTACAAGCGGTACCAACATCTGTTCATAAATGTAAAATAATAAGAAAAAAAAAACTAAATGTATACATTAAAAAAAATCTAAGTGATCGCTTTCTGTACTTGAAAGATATATGAGAAAAACTTATATAAGAGGGCTTTATTAACACAATAGAACAAAAAACAATAGTTGTTAGTATTTTGGTCTGTTTGTCTGTGCGTTTATTCGCGCTAATCTCAGAAACGGCTTATCCTATTTCATTGCAGTTTTCACTAATGTATTGCAGTAAGCGTTACTTAATATTTACAGTTGGTTTCATTTAGATCCGTCCATAAATAAAAAAGCTATAAATTAATATATGTATTTCTAACTCACAGAAAGAGAAAAACCGAATCCTAAAACAATGCAGATGCTATTTCTAAGCGTAAAGTAGATCTGCTAGTTACATAATATAAATTAAGACTCAATTTTTTTTCTTCTAAACAAACATCTTGTCAATGTTTAAGACAAAATTATTTTCACATGCAATATTTTATTGATGCTGAAATTCCATAAGTTTATTTGTATTATTATTATGAATATTCAAAGGTTCGATTGTCCCTGAGGATGAAACCCTTTCGAGCATAAGAGACGAAATGCGGATGGTGAGTTTCAAAACAATGTGATATTATCGCGGCATTTAGGCAGTCCTAATAAGATTTACCTCAATATTAATGCGCATCGTAACGTCTATTATTAAGAGGTATTATCTAAATACGTCGGCAGATTTCAGTATTCCGGAAATTTCCTTATTTCAGTAAACTGATTCGCCTAATATTTAATGCGTTTTATAAGCGCGATCGTAACATTTTACTTTTCGTATAAAAGAACAACCCTACTGTTACAGAAAAAATCGTGTCCTCCAACCTTTCGTTTCGGTAAAAAAGAGAATGATTAATTATTTTACCGCCCTCTTCAAAACACCGTCTTATTCTTCTAAGCACTTCCGTTATTTTCCAACTCGATGACGATAAGCAGCCAAAATTCAGGTATAAATTAATATTAAAATATGGTGCGAGTAAAGAATAAGTATTTTACAAATTTATCTTGGTTGCTTTGGTTGTGTTAATAATATCTTCACTGATGTATGTGTTTCGTTAAATTATTTACTCACCGATTGGTTACTGATTAAGACTATGTTTTTAGAATGAATTCGTTTCTTCATTTAATCAATAATTTAGATGGAATTAGATAATGAATATAAAAATGTCTTACTTGTTTTTATGATCACTGCCGCTCAAGTATTTTTATAATACCTAGTTTATCACTTATTACTAAAAATCCATATTCTGTATAGTATTTCATAGTTGATTCTAGACCCTGACCTTTTCGGGTTTTAACAATGTGTCTTGTTCAAAACAGAATAAACACTGCGGGTCCTTTACAAAAATGGCTCGTGTAACTTCGTCGGGTAAGCAGTGAACACGCTCCCGTGCTTCGCCGCATCACGTATTCAACAACGCCACTAAAAGCGATTCGCCGTAAACAAGAATTAACGCCAAACTGCATCGGCCGTCGCACTCTCCTTTACGGTGATACGATAAAAGCGTTGAATTTTGAAAGCAACGCAAAGCCGTAGCAGAGATTAGAGTCCTCTATGTGTATTCTATTTTAACTTTTCATTTACAGTTCATCAGATACATGATAGTTGCTTCGGTTTAATTTGTGCTTAAGGCACTTTACTATACAACAATATATACTGAAATAGATACTTGAAATGTTAAAGCCAGACTGATGCTTACAAATCGTACTAAATGTAGTATTCACATTGGAAATCTTGCAAACTACTCGTATGTTAAAATAATTGTGTTTAACGTTTTATATAAACACGGTGTTGAGAAAAATTTGAAATGTGTCATTTTGAATGTTCCTGAGTGATGTTATTTTAATATTAGGTACTTTACTTTAATAGTGTATACGAGTATATTGCAACTTTTTTTTTATCGAGTAGATGTGAATGTCAACAACATGCAAATATGTAAAAAGTTCGTTTTAAAAATCTATAGCTTTTTGAGAGTTGTTTTTCTTGTGACAATAATCCGTGATTATATACAATTTTGGAAGAGACAACAAAACAAATCCCGTATTTCATCACCTACGCACCGTAGGGAGTAGCTGTCCTTTCTCCTAACGTGTCAACCCTCAAGGCGACCGCGGCTTCCCGAATCTTAATAAAGACCTTGTTAATATTTTTAACAACTTGGTTGTGATTAAATTCTTAACGGACCGCCATATCTATTTATATATTTAAATATATATATATTTCTACATAACTCAGGGTTGACTGGTACAAAATGCCGCATGGCATTAAGTCCGTCCTTTGTTATTCTTTTGAATTTTCAATAAAGTATAAGCAACAAATCGTTTATACATGTCAACTGCTGCTGGCAGGTGAGTGATTATACAGTTATTAACTAGTCATTACCACACAAATAAAATTATACAACGCTCAAAACTTGTATTGTGCTTATCGATAAAATGTAAGATCCCTGGTCTGGAAAAGATTATGTTACAGACAAGTATTCGTTGTTGTGATGTCGATTGTGTGCACTCACCTGCCACGTTACACAGGGTCTAAGAGTGAGGATATGAGTGTAGATCGTATAATATTGTTTATTCCTATATAAAGCGTCATAAATCATAATTATACAGCGATTCGCTAATTAGTAATAAGCACTATTTATCACGTTTTCAATAACGTACGTAGTTCTTGGCAGTGATTGCATGTAAACTTATATTGAAGTGTTTCCCTTGAAATGCATGCGGAAAAGGGCGTCAAAGGCTTTATTCACATTCATCGACACGTAACGCCATCGCGCCGCCGGCCGCGTCCGTAAAATTTAAAAAGACTGCGAACACACGGCGTAAATAAATTTAAACGTACAACCAGAAACGGGTGGTTATGATCGATATTTCGTTAAATGTTTGTTGAGTTTAAGTTTCGCCAATTGACGTAGCTTTGGTACGTGGTGGATAACTCACCAGTACTGTTCTTTTTTTTTTTTTTTGCACCCAGACAATTTGAAAAAGGGCTACCCTCCGGAAAGCGGGGGAGGGGGGTGGTGAATGCTTTATGCATACCAGCGCAGCCGGCTGCGCTGGTTATGTGGGACTCCCGAGAAACCTAGGGGCTACCCACTAAACACCACCCGAGACTGGCTTTGGCCTGGAGGCCTTGAAGCCGACGTGTGATGCGACCCCCTTTAGGGAAAGGGGGCGCTAACCAGTACTGTTCTGTTCCTAAGTCACTATTTATGTTTTGTACAAAAGCTGATGATTGTGAACTTCGTTGATAAATTATCTTACTTCTTAGACTTTAGAAGCGGCAATGCATCTTTTAAGGGCCTACTTGTTTGAAGAATATTGTAACGGTGGCTGAATTGCCTAATCAACATCACTGCATTGCTTTCATATTTCGTATTTCCATGTCAATAAAAGCAATAGATTATTTGACTATAAGACTATTTGAAAATTACACAACTAATAAATTCTTGTATAATTCGACAAACATTTATTTCAGTATTATAATCGATCAATTTATTTACATATTATGGCTTTAACATATTTTAAGTAAGATTACCTAAAGTGAGTCTAAACAAGTAATATAGTTTTTTTAAGTAAATTTCTACTTTAACGAAACAATTATAATCAATATGAATATAAAAGTAAAATTAATTAATTCCTGAATTAATATTTAAAAAAACTGTATTAACATTAAGTGTCACCCACTATAAAGTTAATAAATGTATTTGAACTTGAATGGAAAATATTTTATTAACGATTAAAAATTTGAAGAAGATATAGATAGGAATAACTGAACAGTAGGTATTTTAAAAAAGTACTTGTGTATAACATCAAACACTACGATTACAAAGGTTCAGAAACATAGCTTCACAGTACAGAGTTAAACAGATAGATCTTTAAGTTACTTTCGGCAGGTGGAATAAAATTAGTTAAGATCGAAATCTCCTCATCGTTCTATTGAAATTTATTACTTAAAGTTGAGACACCGCGAATCGCTACAGTCTTGAGTGAAAGCTTAAAGTTTCAGTGAGGCAGTTACGCTCCCCTTCTGGACGATCAACGTAAATTATTCCCCTAGAAGAAATCTCTAAGGGCTGAATGACGGATAAGGGACGAGCGGTTTTATTGCCTACACCAGGCCGCATTTCAAACCGCCTTAAAAGTCGACCCCGAATGTTAATTGAGGGATAATTTTATTCAATATCGAACCGCTTTTGATTTAATAACAGTCAAAAAAAGGTCCACAAAAATTTCTTTAATTTTGATTGACTTTAGTAGAAACAGTAAACAACACTTTACTGCATAGTCATGTCAGAGTCAAATTAATTGGATTCACAGCAGTCAAACCCCAACGATCAGCCGGAGTGAAATTTGTAATTTAATAACTAGGCCTTATATCTTTTGTACTCTGTTTCAAATGTTTTATGAGGTAATTTTCCGCGGCTGAATGGCATTGTAAGTGATAATTAAAATTCTGTTACTACAGCTGTTACCGTAGTAATTTCCAGATTTTAACACAAAGATACTGAAACGATATCATGAAATTGCAATCAAATATGTGGGTAGAAACAAATGAACGTTTGTTTCCTTGTAATTTCGTATAAAATATTAAGTCAAACCCATGCTCTCCATTTGGTATGACGTGTATCAAATCCTGACAAATTCTTAGTACCGATCGGTTAATAAAGTCTTAGTACTTTACTGCAGGAGGATGTCGATTATGTGGGGCACGCAGGGTGAGACACTTTCCCAGAAGTTTAAACGTTTAGAGAAGAGCCAATATGCGCATTGTAAAATTATACACACTGCCTTTTCATTTATAATCTTTGTGTATAAAATGCTATCTCCATATTGAGCGATTTATTACCGCGCGGTAGAAAGGGCTGAAAAAATTGAAGTTTAAAAATTTTTAATGCTACTTGCCTTTTATAAATGAAAAATTCACTAAAAAGGAACTTTGGTAATTATGATACTTCGGAAATTAGATACGTTTAATTGTAAGTTCATAATTTTTGGAGTTGAAATAATGTGAAAAGGTCTTTGTCTCTGTAGTTAAAAATAATGAAATACGTATTTTATGCTTTTTAATACTTATCCAGCGGATAACTATTTATTCATTTTAAGTTTTATATCTTCAAAGCTAAGAAGTTGCAATTAAGATGAAATCTCTTAGCTTATTGCTTGTATAAAATAAATAATATCATTTAATAATTATGTATATATAAACGGACAAACAAAAAATAGTTAGTAATTTTGTTTTTTGTTGGTAGCTATTGACGAGTTTTAATGTCATCAATAAAAAATCTTTGAAGCAGCACGTCACTTAATGATTATGGTGGAATTTCGACTTCAGGCGTGCACTGGTAATATAAATCAATCAATTCGTGTCATGTCATAATGTTCCCAAAATTACGAAATTACTTAACTTTATCGGCAATTACACCGAAATCAAATCAAAGACAAAGAACCACTGTAAGTTTTTACACTGTGGTAGTGCCGTAGAACTGTAGCAATGGTACGTCGCGTAGCACTTCGTTTGCGAGCCTGCTGTCACTTCCTGTCACAAGCTTTTCCTTCTTACGCAGCGCTGCCTCCGAACATGACTTCTGTACTAAAATATCTAATAATCTCGGAGGGACGTGACTAATCCGCTTAGTTAAAAGGATTCCAAAACTCGTTCCCCTGATATAATCGACACGAATTTTTCACGTATATTTCTTTCACTCACAAATCCAATTTAATTAAGGCGAGGAACTCGCGGTTAAAATCCTATTTAAGCCGTTTTTATTACCGCCCGTCGGGCAAAGACGGTTAGCTACCGCGCTCGAAGAATTTCAGCATTCGCAAGGATTTCCCTGGTTTTATCTTAGCAGCCCTGACTACGATGGTAAGTGATCTGAATGCAAATTTTATTTATTTCGGGAATTACTTATTGTGGGCAGTCTAATTATATGAAAAATAAAATAAGTCACCAATAAGTTGCGTTCGCATATTATTATTATATAAGTATTTTCATAATGGATGGCAGCTTAAATTAACCTGTTTAAGTATATTGAACCTCGTTATTTTCGATTTCAATTAATTATGAACTAACTTTCTAACCATGTATTTATGAACGTAATATATAATTATTAATGGTATACAATTTAAAATATACAAAAATTTTGATAAAATACAATCAAATTATACATAACTTTTCAAGAAACCGGCTATTGTAGTAATGTTGAATTAATTCGATCTACAAACTTTGATTAAAAATAATTGATTTGATCAATAATAATTATGTTCAAAATATATCACTCTGTGGATTGTAATTATTATCTAATAGTCAAGCAACACGGGTGCAGTCGGAAGTTGAAAGAGTGACAGCCAGTGACAAAAAGTTTCGTAAGCTTCTCCGTATTTCGGACGGCACGTTAAGCAATTGGCCCCAGTTGATATAGTTAGATGTTCGTTACTAATCTATGGAAAAATTAAAGCATTAGAGCGACGTGTACATTACGTTCTGTCTCTTCATTAACAGAGATCCGTGTTAACATATTGAAGTTGGAAGTATCAGGACTTATTAGTATTTAATTAATTTGAAATGTATCCTTAGTGCTAAAGATGTTATTTTAAGTAAACCGTGTTATTAAAAAGTGAGACATAGCTTGATCATGAATATTGAATGCAAAGCTTCTAAGTTAATATTGAAGGTTCATAGTAAGCGAATACAATTTTGTAGTAACGAGTATTCGCTCACCTCAAGCCTGGCTCTGGGGATCGGCTGGGATGTTTGCCCTCAATTTGAAAAAGATCCGGCTAATCCGACACTCCCGGGAGCTTGCCGCCTTATATGTTACCGTTTTCCTACCTTGTGCTATACTCTCTTGTGGTATTGTCACCTTTTCATTAGTACTCGTAGGTATTATTATGACGTATTATTTAGTATCCTTACAAAAATCGTAAAAACAGTAAGATACATTTGACTCATTTGCTATTTTTTTTAACCAACTCGGTTTACATCGTTGTGTGTTTTGTGTACCCGAAAAGAGGAGCTCGTCATTCGAGCGGCTCCCATTGTTTAAGAAGAGTCAGAATAGACTTACTCGTACTATGATCTTAAAATATTGAGATCTGATGAAACTCTTTTCCGAGAGTCTGGCCGAAATAAATATCTTCACAGGTATATTTTTAATTTTTTATAAGTTCAGAAAAAACACAAAATGTTAAGAGAAGCACCTACATAATGCCAAAACACAAAACTTTTACGCAAGTAATTCAGCTACGTCCAAAACTTATAACATAAACGATACGGAACTGATACTTCTTATTCGAACCTTTTTCCAGTACAGTGAACTCGTAAGTTTGACGTAAGTATTGTATGGAAGCGTTAGTTAGTATACTTTGTTAATAGTTGAGTACAAGCTGTATCTTTGAGTGTTTCGCCGGCGCTCATAAGATTTTGAACGGAGGCCAACAGGCTGCCGGAGCCGTGGTAATGATCCGAGAATGCATGCATAATTTACCCGCAAAGAGCTTGTTTTGTAATGTTATTAGTTTGTAATCTCGTTGGGAACAGCCAACAACATCATTTGCCTCGGCTTAAATATTCAAATAATTTATTCCCTTCTGCGTAAAACAATACTGCTTTCTCATTGAAATAGAAAATCGAGTTTTACAACACTGATATTATTGTATTTGTTATGTAGTATATATATAGAACGTAACAACTTATACATAAAAAGAGAAGAAGTATAGAAGAAGATATCAAATCGCATGTTAATATTGCAGTACGTAAATTATTACATTAACTTAACGTTATTAATCTGCGCACGAAGTATGTGTTAGTATACTCACGTGTAAATCAGATGATTGTATTTTTTATTGTATTAAAGCACTTCATTGAAATTTGTGATGAGATGTCAATGCGATATTATAAAATAAAAAAATGACATTTTACTTTTAAACTGGACAATATGCCTTTGTAATCAAATCACATAAAACAATTGAATATGATGTATTTGACATATAACTCAAATGATATCGCAATTTGAAATTGACACATAGACAAACATAGATTGTTTACATAAGTCGATGAATTATCATTAGCTTATTCCAAAGACAAAGGATATAATTTAATCACGATGTAAGTGAGTTGATTGTTTTTATTACCTTCGTGAAAGGTAGTCAAGGCATAATTACAGTGATTAATCTTTAAAGACTGTATTTTATTGCCCTTCCACTCTAAAACAGTGAATTAATATCTTTTAATGTTATTACATTGAAATGTGCATTACATTGAATGTTATTGTACATACATTTGTTGTTCGTGAGATACATAGGTATAAAAATTTTTAGATTTTTATTGTACCTATTGCATTCTCGATTATACAATATCTACGAATAAGGTCTCTTGTCAGGTTGAAGGGTATCTGGTTCGCGTTGGGTTCACTTGTGACAAAGGGAATGCTAAGTTCAGTAAACGTGTAGGTAACCACGTAAACACACATCGGTGATCGGAATATATTCAGCTCGACGCAACGCAACTGCCGCTTGCGCCACTGAGCACACAAGTGCGGATGGAGTTCTGTTGAGGACTAGATATTGTGCATTTGACTTGTTGTTAGGTTTTGATCAATTGGTCCTACTTTGCGCATGAGGTCAGTAGCAATACTATAGCAGTTGATTAATTAACGTCATTTACGCCGACGTCGTCTTGTGGATTTGTAAATATTTATTAATTAATTTTCACTAGTACCTTTTACTCATATTTTTTCTGTTGTTGGTAACTATCAAGTGTTAAGGTGTCTATAAGTATAAAAATAAAATGTACAAATCTTGCGTACTAATGTGTTAAACTAACTCACTGATATATTCTAATCTATCATGATTATTTTGTAACGTAAGCGATTTTTAATATATTATTTATTCCCAACATCTTTGTTTAAATGCAATTTAATTGTGTTTATAACATTATGTTATAAATGCAATTTAATTGTGTTTATAACATTATATTAAAAGTAATAAGGTACATAAATATTTAATTGCATTTTTGATAAACTTATACTAAAGCGAAAGCTAAAGCAAATGCTACTAACATGTAAATTTTTGTAAAAAAAAAGTTTGTACTGAAATATTTCTGAATACGATAGTATTTGATATTACACGCAAACATTTACAATTGTCATACAATAAAAACCGTTGCATACAAGTAGTTAAAATACAGTTAAAAAAGAAATTCGAGCGAAAGCAATCATAGCCGTCCAGTTGGCACGATACCAGGTACAACCACTGCGGATATAATATAGCTAAATTTACGTTTCTAACTGAGAATGACTATTAATAGCCCATTGAATTTTCACATCCTCTGATCCGATGGGGATAACATTATGGTCTATAGAGAAAGGTCGCACTTATTTTACGATATCCGTATTACAACTCCGCCTTTTGAATATTTATTGTAAGTTCTTTTGGAAACTTGAATAAACAGAATGTTAAATTTTGTACGTTTGTTCTCATTACTTGTGAGTCAAGACAGCTTTCAGAAAGGAAACATCGCTTCGCGGGACTGTCCGTGTCGTGTGCAGGTGATAAATCGTAACGCGCCATCACTTTTTACTAACGAGACAAGATGTCGTGTGCTTACAAACATATTCATGACATGATTGTTAGCGTTCTGTCGACTACACACCTTTATGGATTTTAGGCGGGCGAAGTTTTTCTATTGGAAGTCGACGGTTCTGTTGAAGGAGCGTAGGAATGTTTCAGTCCGATTTTGGGAATGGAGATTTTTCAGCGCGGTTCAGTAGGCGCCGTGTCGTACAACTGCACCGATGACAATAAATATCGGGCGCGGCGAGCCGTGAAATCGAATAGGCTCCGTCTGTGAGCGTTTTACAATCAGCAGCCGCCTGTCGCACGCCTGTACCCGTCCCTCTATAACTTACTGACTTTTCCATGCATAAAAACTTATTTGAACTCAATTACGCAACAAATGTATCATACTTAATGAATGAACAAAATCGTAACAGAAATTACTTAAAAATCTTGTGTTTAATTTTTCAATGGAATAGAAATATTTATTTATTCTTTATTATAACCACGAGGTATGGTATAAATGAGGAAATTAATGCTGAATGCATTTTATAAAACAGTTTCTTGATTCCAGCTACTGAAATTTAATGCATGCTTAATTATGTAGCGTACGAAGTGAAATCTATTGCGTCAATAAATAATCAATAGATATTTCTCACACAGGTTGTAAATAATAAATGCGCATCGAACATTGATTTACAGGAACAGGAACGTATTTGATTGTTACATTTTAAACATTCTCACGCAGAGTGGCGGAGTAATTTGCGGTCGTGAAGCGCCCCCCGCGTGTCCCCTGACGCATGTTCGATTAGAGCACAAGTAATTCCGGAAAGGAAATTGAAATCTCAGCAATGCTCCACGGACTTTATATTCCTGATATCAGTTTGCAGGTCGGGATTAAATGAAAAACAAACTCCACCTGCAAACTCTGTTCTTAATATATCGTTTGTCTTATGGATGTAAATGGATATTTATTTAAGGGTCTTTGATGTCGCTGTAAGACGTCATCTTTGCATTATGTGCAAAACTTGTTTAAGAGATGGCGGAAGTAATTAGCACAAGCTTAATGATCTCGGACGTTAAGAATATAGACGTAAATTACAAATATATAACTATGTTTTAAATAAATCTACTTTACACACGAGTAAGGGACAACTTATCTGTTATGATTGCCAATATAACTTCCATTTGAATATTTTAGATCAGTTGCGTAATAAAGGTTACATGGATTTCTCATTATTGTATATAAATTCGAAAATTGCCTGCATTTGGTTCGAAAAATTAATGATAGTTAGATAATAATAATGTAATAAAAATAAACTCGGTGAAATCAATATGAAGTAACGGATATAAAGTAAAACTCGCGTTAGATTTCCTCTTCCGCGGCTGTCCCGTGCCCGGCTCATGTAAGCCGTGACAATATCAACTTCACTCTCTTACTGTAGCAATTAAATAACAATGCTACTAACAGTGTTAATATTTCTTTAATATTTTCTTCATAAATAAATAAATAAATAAACGTTTACACACTCACACCCCCGCACTAGGATTTCCTGTGTTGCGGGTGGCATGGACATACACAATTATCACATCACAAACACCCATGACCCGAGAACAAACATTTATCTGTCACTTAAATGTCTGCCCCGGCCGGGAATCGAACCCGGGACCCCACGCTCGGCAGGCAGGGTCACTACCAACTGGGCTACGGGGTCGTCAAAAAGTCATAGGTCATAGTCATAGGTATATATTTGTTCTAATAGAGGAAACGACATTGTAATATTTATCGTTTAGAATTGCTATCGTCTTAATTTCAGCAAAAAATGTCATATTTTTTTAAACAGTTTTCGTATGGGCTAAAACTGCAAAGTTGTTTTTTGTTATCCGTCGATAAATCAAATGAGATATAAGCTGCAAAATATAGTTATCAGTTAATTTGTCTCAGAAACTTTGTGAACTAAATAGTTATATCCTGTCAAATGCTTGAAAGTAGATAAAACTTTTGCGCTTACGTTTGTTGCTAAGCACAAGTATTTTACCTAACTATGAATCATTTGGCTCGTTCATATTATTGACCTACTAGTAAAGCACTATTGATTTAGTACGGCACTCGAAACTGTTTATACTCATTTTTATCAGGCATTTTATGAACTATTCCTGTTTACCCAATATCCTCAAACCTTTCACAATGACCGGTCTATTTACTAGACTGTGTCAATACATTTATACTGAATCTATCAATAACTCCGTATGAAAGTTGGTACAGTAATTTTTTACATGAACACGATCAGATGGAATTTGTTTTAAAAAGTGCTACTAAACTAAGTAATTAAGTATTGCAGTTGTTTAAAAAACAGTAGGTAGTGCGGAAAATAACAATAATTAGTTATCTGTTTATTAAAAATCTTTACATTACATATTGCAATTTCCAGCTGTTGATTACCTTCATCTGTGGATGTCCCAAGCTTGTTAATTGTGACAATAATCGTGCCTCGGTTTGCAACACATTAAACAAAGCCTGTCTGTGCCCGTGTTTATATAGGAGATTAAATGTCACACTTTCAATCTTGTACGCTGATACGCCCGAGTAATCTTTCAATGTGAAACAATACTTACAAAAGTTTTTCTTTTTTACTGTCTTTATTCTATATTTTGAAATGATATTTTCGTGATAGAATCATTAAGGCAAAAAACTATTGCAACACATTTGGTGTTGTAAAAATATAATTAAAATCGAAAAATATTAACATAACTATTTAATACCTATACATATAATATTAGTTATAATAATCATGATGTAGTAAAATAATATTCAAATAACTTATTTTGAACTAAGAGCCGCCGTAGTTCGACTTCAGTAAATCTATGGTGCACGTCTACAATTTCCCAACCGAACCTGAAAAATTGTCAATCATGTTTATATAGGTTTTATATAATTGCATAATGGCCCCATTTTATTGTTTAGGGTCCGGTTTTCTTGTTCCATGAATTTTTAAACCAAATAATAATAATGTCAAATATAGTAATAATAATTTATCTGTTCGATGTTTTTCCACGGCTGTTCCCAAAAACATGAATGATGTCATAATACGCGCCTCTACATTGAACCGACGGGAAGCCGCGGCATGGCCATAAACACAATATTTACCGTATTTCTGTGAATGTCTGCAAAGTAAAATGTTGTACCTAATTATAAGTGTATGAGTATGTGCGTTTTAAGCTATATAAATACCAATATTTGATTATATATTTACAATTCTTCATATTCCTTTTATCGATAGGACTGTTAAAAAACAAAATAAATTCGTTATATCATCAAGAGTTAACTATGAACTAAATACATTAATCTGTGTCTCGGAATAATGTTAGCTTAATCTGTCATTTTGTCATTATATAGTGTATAAGTGAAATAGTGGTATGTCGGACAAAACTATATTTAATTAATTAAAAACTTGTGTAAACACATGAACTATTTCATTATTAATTTATACCTGACCATCACTGGAGCAGGAGAGATTTAATCTAGTAGTATCTTTAAACTTTCATTAATTCGATTCATAAAAACTTATTTCTAAAATTCTATTGCACAATTTTTTTGTATATCTAACAGTAGTTATTGTAGTTACGATATTGTAGTAACGATTGTGAGGCTATTTGAACGGGGTCATTTTGTTGTAGCGATTTCGTTACTATTTGAGGTTAATTGATGACCTCGGGATACTTTACCAATTTTACTCGTATACCTCCGTATAAAAATATACTATTTAAATGGATATGAGTAACTTTCAGAAATATTCTTCATTACCCACAACTAATCAAGTATGTAAACAGGTTTGATCATCTGTGTTACTTTATCCCATTATCTGGGGTCGTTGCAATATGTCTTTTCCTTCCATTCATCGAGCTTTCCTGTCATAATTATCTCCACTTCATTCACTTAACTCATTATACAAGAAACGGTGGATCCGTTTCTTAGGCTTTCCTCTCGCTTTGTATCTATGCACATTCATATTTATCGTTTTTTTTGGTCACATAGTCTTCATCCCTTCTCATCATATACCCAAAACATTCCAACCTTCTACTTCTTTATCTATTATAGGCGCTACTATACATACTACCCCTTATATATACAACCCTGACTTTATCCACTCGCGTCCCTCCACACATCCATCTCAACATTCGTATCTCGGTAGAGAGGAGACGTTTCTCTTCAGGCACTTTAGCCGCTCAGCATTCCTAGCCGAACATAACTAACTACTGGTCTTATAACAGACTTGTTAAAGTTGCGTTTAACTTTAAGCGGCATTCTCAGGTTGCATGTAGTGCTGGTAATTTGTCTGCACTTTTGCCATCCTGCATTAATCCGCCGTTTTATATCCCGATCTACTTCTTATGCTGGAGTAACGAACCCAGGTATTTGAATCGAGGTATGTAACCAAGATTATGGTATTAATTTAATATGTTAGGAACTATATATAATACAACGTTACATCTTATTAGATGATATATTAACGGCTTAAATACAAATAGCAACTCCACATTTTTAATAACGCGACGGTATTTGAAAGCCGGCAGTTTAATTTTCCTCTTCCGCGGCTGTCCCGCACCGAGCTCATTAATGCCGTGACAATACTTGCGCCTCCGCGCTTCGCCGAGGCGGCCAGTATTTTGCTCATAAACAAAGCCCTTTCTATATCTGCGTTTTCCGTTCGCTAATGAAGTGGAAATCCGTAAAAAGTGTTATTTATCTTTAAAAATATTAGTAACTTCTTTTGATTTTATAATTTTAGTTGCAATAATTATTGGTTATGTGGTGCAGTATAAATTAATAAAAAAAACATTAATTAATAATTGTCGCCACCTGTGTGTGGAAGCGAAAATTCCCGGTTTTGATATTCGGCTTTTCATTGTTCGGCCAGGAACAAATGAAATGAAATGAAATAATATTGTATTCGAAGTTGGTTTTTACAAACACTTTTCGAACGTCAAACTACGCCATCGCTTCAACAAATCCCTACTGTGAGTGGTCTCGGAAGAAGAAGCGGCAAGAAACTCCCGAGGAGTATTTTTCCTACTCACAGTTACAGAACGCACTTAAACTGGCTTAATATTATACTCATGTCCAAGCAGTCTTGTACTGAAAGTAATCATCAAGTTTGTAATAACCTTTCCGTACATAACATAATGTATATGTGGCATAAGAATGTATAATTTGTCTTGTTTTTGTGTAGTGTCTTCATGGTATAATTATTCTTAGTGCCGGAGTAGGTATCTCGGCGTTTTTTTATATTATGACCTAACTTCAAAAGCATTTGTGAAATTCTTTATTATAAAAAATTAAAACACTGATAGCATTCATATTCGCTATTCTAAAACAGACGTGGCAAACTATGTAATTTAAGTTTTTGTCATTGAAATTTCAAATATTTGTGAAACACAGTGTTTTTACTTATTTTATTAATTTCCCATTGAAGCAACTACATACATTAATTAACAATTCACAACCCTGTATCCCAGTTGGTAGCGACCCTGTATCTGTCGAACGAGAGGTCCTGGCTTCGATTCCCGAGCGATGCAGAAATTTACTTGAGAGATAAATGTTTGTCGTGTCCATACTTTAAGCAACATGGGGTACTTTAAGCACCCTAGTGCGGTGCTGTGAGTATTTCAAAAGTGTGTGTGTTTATTCTAAAAAAAGAGCTTACGACATTAGTCTTATGAATGAATGATAGGGATAGTCCCGGCCGTCGGTCGTATTCTATTAACGCGAATAATTCCGAAAGGGAAATTGAAAAGCTAAACCGATGCCCTGAGGATTTGCTCTTTCTGTTACTTGTGGCCAGTTGTTAGTGCGCGGAATGTTAATGTAGAGCCACAATATGGGGTACATAGAGTTTTAAGATCAGTCAATGTAAGTTTTGAAAGTGAGAATTTTTTAATGAGCAAGGGCTTTGTTCATTATGTGACCAAAATGCTCTCTATGAGTAATTGATGAATGCTCACGTGTGTAAATTTTTAATGCGTAATTCCGGCAATATGATAATATTATACTATACAACATTAAAAAATATTGTCAAAGTTAATAAAATTATAATGTTGATGAATATTTAAAATTAGCCAAATCTGTATATTAAATATACTTTTGTAAAATTTGAATGTAGATTGGCCTGTTTATCGATATAGAGGTCAAAACATAGTTTTTTGGATTTATTGTTTCGTTATCTGACCACGTTTTAAATTCTGCGAATTATATTCTTGTTGGATGGACCCTATTTTGAAATAACATTACCGAGAATTGGGACTTCAAAAAAAGGTATTTTTTTCAAATTTCCGAGTGACCTTTATTTCAAAGCACGTATGTTGAATGTTTGTTATATATTAATTATAGTGTTCTAACATCGTCTAGAAGCGATTATCTATTTATGTGTGTTTTTACATGAATGTAAACATAATAGAATGTGAAATTGAAAAAATGTGCCGCATTGGGCGAGTGATGGCCGAATAAAAGTAAAATAAATAAATTCCATGTTTATGATTAAAAAATATATATATTATTTAAAAACCCAATATCAATAACACATTATCTACAAAGCAAAGATTAGTTTAGTTTTTACTAAATTATTATTTTCTTAATAGATAATGAGGGTCATTAGTGTATACGACCTTTTAAATTGTATCGAAAATCGTTAAATACAAACATTTTAAATCACAATTCATTTATAACCTTCCGGTAAGGATATTGGTTACCTCTGGACTTCGTTATTGGTTTTTCACCAAATTTTTATAAGAATATTTTGTTAGTATATATTAAACAAAGTTTTGTAGTCTTAATAGTCCACACTATTACTAATGTCACAAGTCAGCATGGCAGCGCGCAGCGACATTAGTCTCATGAATGAATGATCGCACGGCGCCCCGCCCGAGTTCGTATTCGATTAGCACGAATAATTCCGAAAGGGAAATTGAAAAGCAGAAGCGAAGCCCTGAGGACATGCTCTTTCTGTTACTTGTGGCCAGCTGCTAGAGTGTACGGAATACTAAACGTGATTTACAATTTGCGGTCCATTGGCCTTCATGTTTGTTTATAGTGCCACGACATAACCATAAGTAGGGTGTAACATAATGTGTACGCTATTTTGTTTTATTTGGACTTATAGAAATGAAAATGTAATCCTGTATGTTTGAAGCGGGAACTACAACCCAAAGATCCTTTTGACGTTGGCCATACTTGTATTTTTTTTTAAATAATTACATACTAACTTCATTGCTTCGATATCACCAATATAACGGTGGTGATAAAAAACGTGGCTTATAGATAAGCGTTACTAACATTGTACCGAATATTGTTGTTGTTATACAATATTAGATGTAATATTTTGTAATATATCTTAATATTAATATTTCCTAAAAATGATCTACATTACCTTCTGCACATTGAAAAAAAAAGAAGTAAAGTCTAAGATGTCATACAAACGAAGACAGCGGAATAAAACACTATTTTAAAATGAAGTAAAAAAGCTACAGAAAGTATTATAACATATAATTTTTTTAGGAACGTTCAAATTTATTGATTAATTTGAAATTGATCAAATTTTATTTCATTTCTATAACCCATGTAACACGTAAATGCAAATATTTCCCGGGTGATTGATATTACATATAAATTTTATTAATATTCCCATCCCGTTACAACATTATAATATTTGTGATAATAGATGATTTCAGGTCAAAATTGAATGGGTCTTTTCTAAGTTAATGCGCTTTGCTATCTAAGATTCCATCGCTACTTACCATCAGGTGCGATTGTAGTTAAGCAATGAGTTATATAAGTAAAAAAAAACTTGTTCAACAGAGTGCACTAGGGATAAGAGATTAACGTAGGCTTGAGCCTATATTGCTAAGTTAAAAGATTTAATCCACCTTTAAGGATGAATTTTAGACGAACAGATTAAACAAATACGGCGTAAATCTAAATCTTGTGGGATTCTTTACTCTCTAAATAACCAAGGTCAACACTTACGTAAATTCTTTGTTAAATCAATTAAAGTCCTTTCTAGTAATTTGATACTTTTTATCTCAAAGTCCATTGTATCAAACCTTATTGTTACTTGATGTGAAGCAGCAGTCGCCAGATTATATGCGCCGTCTTCGATTCAGTTGTAAACAGTAAATAGCCGTCGACGACGGTCTGTTCGGTAATCCAGTGTTAATTAGTAGTTGGTGAGCGCTTCGCTGCTCTGGACACACAGTTGGACAGATCAGCGAATGAACACATTGTCCTGGAATATTCAAAGTCCATTTTGAAAATTTTCACATATGATGTTTGGCGTTATTTATGTGTGTTGTAACGTTATAGTAAAAGATCAAAAGGAATTTAGAAGATATAATGTATTAAGAATTCCTGGCGGTTACAA
Source organism: Megathymus violae (assembly GCA_003671415.1). Taxonomy (NCBI): domain Eukaryota; kingdom Metazoa; phylum Arthropoda; class Insecta; order Lepidoptera; family Hesperiidae; genus Megathymus; species Megathymus violae. The sequence continues at coordinate 8,333,228 of PDGT01000010.1, forward strand.
TGACTAAAATACAGTAGTTACAAGATTAAGAAACTAAGAAGAAGGTCACTTGTAAGTAAGAAGGTAGGCCCGTCGCTTCTCTGGCGGGCAGCGCACGAAGACCTCGGCGACTGGAGCCTGCGTTTAGAGCGCACGAGACGATCGGAGTCCCCGGCGTTCAGCGCACGGAGACCTCGGCGACTGGAGCGTGCGTTAGGGCGCACGGGACGCGTAGATTGTCTGGTGTTCAGCACACGGAGACCGCCTTAACCAGGCGTGCGTTAGGGAGCACGAAGTATGTAGATCCCGGAGTCGGAGAGTAATTAACTATTTCCGGCTAGCTTTCGCGCTTCTAGAAGCGCGAGACTGTTTCGTTCCGTAATTGTGACTACACCCGCGACACTGTTCCGATAGAGACTTTTAGCATGAGACTCCTTCAAGTTATCACTGTCGTGACCCACACGCGAGAGAGACTGCTCCGTATCGTAATTGTAGCTTCACTCGTGAGACCGTTCGTGTCGATATCCAAGAGTTGCGACCCACACGCGAGATAGACTAATCCAATCTCGTCACAGCTCGCCTTTTATATCTCACATTTTCACCAATGATTCTCTTACTATGTTCTATTTACAAATTTAAAATTTCTATTCAGCCTTAATAAATAAAATTACCAAAAAGGATAAAAATTATACAAGTTAAAAATAAAAGTAATCATGATGACAATAATTTAGAACATTTGTCAAACATTTGACAACAATAACAAAACATTTAACTAATAAAATATATAAAGAAATTACAGAATAAATGGATAAAAGATACAGGAAATTATAAAAGAAGTTAACCAAAAGAGTACTATAAGAGTTACAAACTAGGCGAGTGCCAAAATACTAGATATAAAAACATGTAAGTATTGTAAATACTACAGTGTATACTTGTAAAATATTTTTTTAATAGATGGCGTCTTTACATCTGCCTGCATGTTTAAGTAAAGTCTCTATAAAATGGTTTGTTTCTTTGGTACTGAAAATGTAATCAAAATGGAAAATGTGGATTCTTAAGTTTTCTCATTTACAAAAACAGATACTGCTTTCATGGCGTGAGCTGGCTAGATGGTATACATATAGGTAATACAATTATTCTGCAAGTAGAGTCAATATTAATTGAATTTGTTGGAAAATGTGTTGACCAGCTTTCGAACAATGTGTTTGTTACAAGCGTCCCTATTGTAGTGTAACGAAGTAACGCGCGCCGCATACTATCTGCTTTTATCAAGTCGTTACTCCCAGGGTGTGTACCAGGAATTCATAATTATCTTTCTTAGGTGCGAATTACTTCGACAAGACTGCGCTACACATTATAAATCCGTTAAATCTTGGGCTTATGCGAAACTTAATACTTTCATTATAATACGACGACCCCGTAGCCCAGTTAGTAGTGACCCTGCCTGTCGAGCGTGGGGTCCCGGGTTCGATTCCCGGCCGGGGCAGATATTTATGTGACAGATAAATGTTTGTTCTCGGGTCATGGGTGTTTGTGATGTGATAATTGTGTATGTCCTTGCCACCCGCAACACAGGGAATCCTAGTGCGGGGGTGTGAGTGTGTAAACGTTTATTATTTATTCATAAATATAATTATTTTGTTTAGGAATACCAACATAGAAAACTCGGCAGCAAAGCAGTGGTGATCTGTTATTATAATTATTTGAAATTGTGTATGTGTGATAAAAATTATTCTCTAACAAAAAGTTACATTGGTGCGGGCAATAACCGACCAAAGGAACAAACGGCCAAAATGTAAGTGATTACCTTTACCAATGAAAATTAATAACATAAAAAGGCACCGCCAAAGCTTTCCCGGCTACGAAAGATGAAGAAAATCCGCTTATTAACTGGCGCTTCGGCACGGCAACGCGTTAAAATATTTCAAGGTTGATTTTAGAAAAGGGTTATCCTCTCAGTCGCTACTCTCTATCGAGAGTGATATTGAGTGTTTGCGGCATGTTTGATAGTAAAATTGGTAGTAACACTGTTGGTATTAAACTGGGTGCTATAGGATCCAACGACTTTAGAGAGGTTAGTTTGGACTTAAGGTTGAAAGGCACAAGGAAATTTATCAACCTCTTGATGTTCACGTTAGGAGATATGTAAGTTCGACACATTTTAACTTCACACTTCAGCGGTGGGATAAATGAAGAAATACATAAATTAATAAAAGGAAGGATTTCGATTACGTGTAGGATTGAATAGGATTTGGAAAATGAGACTGTAAATATAAAAAAAATGTTGGAATGTTTCTTAAAATCAAACGCAAGATAAGAAGGTATTCAGGATTTAAACCCACTTATGTCGTTTAAAATACTGGCTAAAAATATATGTTAGAAACTTGCGTAAACACAACTTCAAAATAACAAGCAATCTCAAGAGTATATTACAGAGCGGTGTCCAGTCTCACCGTCACTAATCCATGGCTAATTGGTGGGTAGAAGGTTATTAGACTTGAAACGGCAAAGCCAATGTAATTATCACAACATCGGATTAACTGGATCTACATTACCACAAATATCTAAAGAGATTTAAACGTTAGAAAATTGGAATTTACAAAAACTTGTTGCATGGAAATATGTAGTACTTCCTTGTTCCTAAACGGAGTATAATAAAAAATTATAAGATGCCTTTCACTATGAATAGGGATAAAGCCCCTTTCTAAAATTTAAAAGTAAGTACAAAGTAGAAACTCCCCTCTATGCTATGAAGGTCACAAAAGCCTTAATGTAAAAAAACCAGCTTAAAACAATATTATTGAATTCAATGTAATACGAGGTAAAGTTATCTTTGTCATGAAAGGACCCATCGAAATTCTTAAACGAAAATATTACTTTGCAATCGCAAAATTCCTCGTTGAAACAACTCGCGGAGAGGTAACGTTCATTTCGACAAAAGACGAGCAATATTCCGTGCACAAAGGAAAGCAGCCGATATATTCAATGCAGTGACACAAGAAATGGCGGCACAAAGCGGTAACAAAGCTCATATTGAAAGTTACATCGTAGAGAACGCGCGTCGCGGTTACGCGTGCTCTTGTACTCGATCAGATACTAGAAAATGTTGCAATCTCGCTGTTATTACCTAATACTAGATTCTAATTAATTTTAATACTTTCATCAAGGGGAGTGATTTTGGGTTATATACGTTAAATCGATCTCTACATAACTTTGCATAAGTATCAGTGAACGTAATCATAATGATTTTACTTTTAGTGGGCGATGACGTACTTCTATCCAATCTTATTATTCGTCAAACGAACAGTCATTTCTTTCTTAGTCATAAAATTTTCCACAAAATATATCTTTTATTTTTTCATCGGTTTCTCAATGAAATTTAATACTCTTTTCGCTATAGGAAGTTTATTTCGATAACATGCTGGTCATGTACAAGTACATGTGAGTACTTGAGAGTGCGAATTTTGTGAATTATTGTGCAATTATTTCTAAAACCATAGCGCCTATTTCAAAAAATATTTTGCCATTTGAAAAGTTCATTTTTCCGGTTGACTATTAATTAAATACATATTATATATATATTATATACATATTATATATGTATTTAATATAGTTAATAGTCACTTTTTTTTTTCTTTTATATGAAAATAATCAATTGTGGTTTAAATTTTTTCGCGTTATTGGTAATCACCACACCACGTAGTCACTAATCTGCAATTCGAAGCATTTTGATTGAGAATGTTAGCTACGCCCGCTTGCATTGTGTTATACTCATTGTCAATCATAAAAATATGATATTTCGTTTCCTTGTATGATTTTTTCAATAATTGAAGATGAATTCTATACAGTAAAATGAAGTGATAAATGATTTACACCATCATCGTCTCCGTAGCCGTAATTTGTATAGTTGTGGCATTCTAGAAAGTCTTGCAGGAAAACTGTGTGTATTAGAGACGCGTACTGTACTCGTTGTGTTTAGTGGTATAATAATAATAAATGTTTTCCAGATTATCTAATCTACAAAATGCGACTAATCCAAAGGTTTAGAATTTTAATTTTACGAAAGTTTTTTTGGAAGTAATTTTAGGTTCCAATTTTTTAATTAAAAAAATTTATGTCAAATTTAAATCAAAGTGTTTGCCATGTCTACGAAAAGTAATTTACCGATAATCAGATGTATTCCTCGCGGAGTTCTATTATACCTCGCTGTTTAGGACAAGATATTATAACTTCAATAACCAAACTCTGCCATTGCTCCGGAGCACTTGTTGACTTTGTCTTATGTTTTTTTTTTATCTTTCTGATAGTTTGTATCTTAAAGAGAGTAAAAAAAAATGTGTTCAAAATTTTAATAAAGATTTCTTCTTTTCACTTCTGTAGCTTATCGGTTCATCATCACTACAAACTCGTCTCACTGCTGGGATCATGTCACCTCTCACAATTAAGAGAGGTTAAGGCTATAGTCTGCCACATTTGAGAACATTATGGAGTCCTTTCAGGTATGCAGATTTCCTCAAGGTGAAGAAAAACTTCACCGAAACAACAGAAAAATAAATAGTAATACGCACATAATTTGAAAAATTACAGGTTCTTGCGGGATTTGAAATCAAGTCATCTATGTTTAAACCATTAGGCTACCACTGCTCTTGCTCTCTTATTGGTTGAGAATAATTTGAGTAATAGAGATAAAAAAGATTTGCTAAAAATTTTTTCCAATGAAATTGCTACACTTAATACTTTTGATATCTTGCTGGCTCCAAGAAAAAAACACCGTTCATTACATTACGTTACACATTAAACTAATATATCGTTGCTGCTGGATGAAACTAGTGATTTACTGGGTGCTACATGAAAAGACATATACTTCAAAGACGTAATTGACATAAGTTTTTTTCCAAGATGTTCCGCAGCCACCGTCGACGCTCTCTCACTATAGCGGCATATAGATAGTTACTGTGGCAAGTATAATGATGTTTTATTAATAAAATTTACAAACTTTTAAAATTTTATGAAACCGGAATGATGCATTAGGCTATTTTTAATGTTGTGTATGGGGCTAACCTTTGCATTTTGTTTTTAAAGAAAGATACCAGAATAGGAACTTTTTACCGTTTGGTGCGTTAAATGTCTGCTACTAATAATTGGTGTAAGTCGATTAACAATTTTCAACCTATTTAGTTGGATTTTGACCCATGACTAGGAGGGTGTGGGTCACTCTCTGACAAGATTTTTTAGACTACAATGAAGGTGATAGTTAGAAGTTGCGGTAGGTGCTACTAGAGAAAATAATAATAAAATTGTATATGCATTTATAAATATATCAATATACATACATATTATATACTTAGGAAAAGCAAAAAATGAGTTATGTAGGGTAATACTTGCGGACTAGTTTCTTTAATTTCCACAGAGTTGGAGCTTTTCAGATGTCTACAGGTGGGGCGATCTTAACTCCTCTAGGAGTAGCGCTAAAATAGCAAAACGAGTAGTAGAAGAAACTGATGGAACGTAGAGCTTTAAATTCAATGATCAGTCTCAGACTGATAAATAAATAATTGAACCGACAAACTTCGAAGTGTAACAAAAACAAACTTGAACAAATTTAATAAAGACAATATGGGTATCATATTGATTTTAAACTTATATTATACGTTTGAACTGATGGGTACGGGTAGTCACGATGTTTGTGTCTGTTACTGATATTTCGAGTCGCCGTGACCATTGATGTAATTGGGTCGAAATACCTGTAAAAACACGAAAGTCGTGAGCATCTGTTATAGTTCAAATGTAATTTGGGTATCTACTTGTAAGCAATATATATTTCCTTGTGCTCCGATAAGTTTGATGTAAAAAGTACAAGTGTCTCAAAGTTTGTCACGAACACATTACAAAATTAAGACATTGGCATACTTTAAAATGGAAAGAAAAGAATAAAAGAAAACAGATTTCAGAGAAAAGAATAAAATAAAAGATCTAAGATTTTTTCACCAATTTTAAATGTCATGATCAATATGATAAATCCAAATGGGACCAAAGGGAAACATGAAAAAAATTTGTAACATCTAGTTTTACAATTGAAGTAAAAACTAGAAAGTAAAGCCTCATATATTAAGTCTTACTGTTTTACGGGAACAGATTCAAACAGAGATAATCTCAGTATTTTTTGATACTAGATTAGGCATATTTTTATGACTCGCAGATCCATCACAATACGTTTAATCTCAAATAAGTTCAAACTTGAGAAAATTTTCAAAGGACGGACGCATGCGCGCCGTTTACGCACCACCCCTTGAGCCGTATGACCGCCTCCCTAAAACAAACAATAGCAGAAAATTGAACTTTCTGGCGCTCTGCGTAAGGTGGTTCACTCCAACGATTCGTCATCAAACGAAAGTTGGAATCTTGACATCATCCTTCAGTTCTAAAGCCGTCATTATGTTCGCGTAGGAAGAATTAGATTTTCGTAACGTATTCCCCTTAAATTCTCTACATTATCATTCGTATTTGGTTTCTTTGTATGTAAAGGAAATTATATTCAATTCCGTTGGTTATAAGGTGCACGTTGGAGTGACTTGTTTTATTGGACAGGATAATAATCGTGGAGTAAAGAGCACAGTGCTCTCAGTTGGCTGCGAGCCTTAACAGCGAGTGAACATATTTTTTGGTTGCTATTCGGGTCGCGTTTGCAACTTATTTCGTGCGGCGAGCGTAGAGTCGAGCTTTCTAAGGATTCATCCCGTGCTGAAAATTTTAATCTATACATCGAAATTAGAATAACAACAATTGTCAAATTCAGTAACTATTTTATTTCAATTTTTTTAATTTTTAGTGGTTTTTATTTGAAATATAAACATTTTATTGTAAGTAGTCGTCCTTTGTCATTGTTAACAAAATGCTTAGTGAATTTTGTATTCCATGATATTAAATAAAAATCGTGACCAATATATTTTAATTCAATCAATTAATAGGAATACTTCACATTTTTAAGTAATTAATAAATAAGACGATGAAAACCTATTTAGCACGTTTTAACGGGGAGTTATGTTCGTTAGAATAAATTACTTAAAGTAATACAATTTATAGCCTCTTTAAATTAAAAGCGAATTGTGATACAGTATCGTACAATAAATAAACGAGAGTGAATGTAAATCGTAGCAGGAGCTGCGTGGGGCGTCGGGCGCCGGGCGGCCGCGCGATCTTGGCATATTTGCCTTTTCGCCGACATTCCCCAGTTAATTAAAGCCCATTTGTACACTGTCTTGCGAAATATAATTTATTGAATGAGAAAAGATTTCAACGTTTGCAAAATATTTGACAGTTTAGAATGTACGCGTATTAAGTATCGTATTTATTATACAATGCAAACAATTTACGAATAAATATCACGCAGCTTCTCACTAATATTCCTTTGTATTTATGTTTCAGAAGATAGCTCGATATTTGTATATATAGAGTAGCTATTGATAAACAACAATCTCCACTCCACCTCCTTGTCGATTCCAAATAAGCCCGCCTCAATTCTTAGCTCCGCCTACTCTGAGACGGTATATAATGTATTTTATATATATATATATATATATATATATACTAAATTTGGGTATGATATTTTTTATGTTAGTCTTGTTTCGGTGACCCTTGGAGAGTTCCTAGGAATGCATCTATAACATGCCTGCTTTAAGATGTACACATGGTACTCCAGCTCGTCAGATTACTTCGAGAATTTCCCTTCGCTTGTCGCTTAAATTAGAATGTCATTTGGAAATACACGAATAGAAGTATCATTATTATGGAATATTTTAAAAACAGAACTTAAAACTTTCTGCGACTCATACTTCACGTAAGAAAATAGTCTCACAAATATACCATAATAAAAGGTTAAGACAAGTACCAGAAGATATAATAATTAAATGTAATACAATCTCTAACAAGTATTACAGTTGTAATGAATAAAATCAACGGTCAAACTTTCGTAGCAAAGGAGTCGAAACATTGTATGCAATGTTGTGGGCACAATGAGCTCTAACAGGCCGGCCATCAAAAGTTGTTAAACGTGGGCAGGCGAGCGACGCTGCATAATCCGACAAAAGTGGTCACTAATAAAACAAAAACTTTTTTAAAGTGTTAATGATTTAGAAATCGAGCCGAATTTAACGCTAGTGTGCCTGCACCAATTTCTGTCTACGGCACCATTATAATATATAGAGTACAAACAGAAATAGAAAGATGGACCCGCATTCTCTAGGACGAAACAGAGCAACACCTGCCGCAAGAAATCATATCGTCTACACGGACCACAAGGGACGTAAGTGAGTATAATGTCCCACTATATGTAATTATAACAAAATACACAAATTAATTTCTATAACCTAATCAGTGTCAAGAGGCAATTACTGAGGGAGTAATTGTAGCGTTTAAACCCAACAAATGAGTGCTATTATTTTGTCTTAATTTAGCGTAACAAACAAGTTACAGCCAATGGTTCACTTAAATGGGAAACTCGGTGATCATGAATTAAGGAATCTTAATTAATTTCGACTTAAACTTCATTTGAGTTCCTCTCTATCTATTTCCTTGCTTTGTAAACTTTTGGAATCGATGGATGAGAATATTTTAGTTCTAACTAAGCTCACGGCTCACGATTAGTCATGTCGTTATCATACTTTTATAACATTGTAGTTTCTCAACTACATTTATTTTCATGAAGTATATTGTAGCAGACACCGTAAAATTTAGAACAGTTTAAACTTTTGCACGCAACAAAAGACCAAAGTTTTCAAAGTTTCCAATCATTGAGCACTCTCCTAAGCAGACTGTTTGTGATACCACCTGAAGTTTCATAAAGGCCTCAGAAGTAACGCGTAGCAAACTAAATAAATAAAAATTAAACACCATATATTTTTTTAGCAACAACGGAGTTGTTATCGATATTGAATCCAAAACAATGATTTTTTCGGTTGTCTCTTTTGTTATGGCTTCAAGTGTTGTTATGATAAAGGAGATCAAACTTAGTTTAAATTTTTTATAAACAAAACTTTAGGAAATACAATTCCGTAACTATTCCAATAAAAAATATCTTAACTCCTATAATTTCCTCAACTAATCCATAAAAGATAAAACTGGGGAAAACACTTAATTTATAAAACACCTGGTCAACATTTGGGAGTCACTATTTTTGCTTAGTTTATACAATTACTTTGTTTCGTATATCATTTTGCATTCACCGGTGTATCACCATTTAATACTTTATATGTATGTTATGTCTATGCTTATTAGGCTTCGAAAAAATATTTATAATTTTACACTAATTGGTTTTGGTGTTCAAGGAAGCAAGTAAGTAGCTATAGAAAGAAGCTAATTAAAGAAATACATATTTAAATATTTTTCATCGACATCATCATAAATATCAAATTTATTGCTTCTATTTTTGATGGTATTTTTTAATTATGAACCGCTTGAATGAAAATATTGACCGCTAAAGGTTTAAGGTTAAGGGACAGGCTTGATTTTTTCATTTTGTCATCGTTATTCTTTATCATGGCCCAAAAGACCCCATGACATACATTTTAGTGGATCGATCAGTTTATACTAATAATTATATTAATATACTAGCTGTGCCTGTGAACTCGTCTGCGTGGATTTAACAAAAAAGTTATTAGGAAATAAAAGTAGCCTAAGTTACTCCTTATTACATCAGATACCTGCCAGTGAAAGCCCCGTCAAAATCGGTCCAGCCTTTTCAGAGATTAGCTGGAACAAACAGACAGACAGACAAAAATTGTAAAAAATGTTATTTTGGTATATGTACCGTATATAAATTCATACATTTAGTAAAAAGCGGTTATTTTAATATTACAAACAATTTTATTTATTAGTATAGATATAGATGATTTTGCATTGCTATTTTTCGGTTACATCATCACATGGTCTGCAATGAACATGGTTCCAGCGTCTTCATAGCCTCTTCGTTGTAAGTACCTATTATGTTAACATTTAACTAGCCAGTTAACTCCCTTCTTTTATAATGAACTGTGAATCATCTTGTCTCCTATAGTATCTATTAGACTGAAATTAGGCTAAAGGTCTACAGAGTTCTAGCCAATAATTTTAGCCATCAATATTGGTACTTTCTTAATTGAAATGATCATGGACAGTTACTTAGCAAAAGTTATTATTTCAACACAAGGTAATTTATAGGGTTCCGTTCATGCGATAAAAAAATCAGAGCCCATATAAGATCACTCGTGTTTATTTCTATGCATCCGTTTTCATATTAGATTTCCTCTGAATGACCCACAATTTTGAAAATTGACATACATACAGAAATGGGTGATACAGTAATTTCCAAATTTATTTATCCTTTATTGTGGTACAATATGCGAATTTTCTAAATAACATACTCTAATAGTTAATCTTAAGTATATACAGCAACCTTGAGGGTGTACCTTATACGCAAACCATAAATAAACAAATTATTATTTTAGCCCTTTATGATGAAAGTTCTAAAATTGTTGTGATATAGCCTTTATTTACTGCATTTCTATCAATGGTGACGTAATAAGAGTATGGGGTTATTATTTCACCTTAACTTAATTTTGACTTCAATTTGTCAATAACTTTCAGCAGGTAAATCATATGATTTACTTATGATCATTGCATATTCCATCCATTTATCAATATTATATATATATATGATCGAAGTCCACCCGAGTATTCTGTGACAACAGACTAACACGTGAACTGCATGTTCCTTTACGAATTTTATAAAAATGGCAGCACATATTCAAAATTTATGGTCAGCATCCACGCTGTGTTAGCTTATTTCATATTTTATTATGCAAACGATGTTTAGTTGTAGTAATACACGATAATATATGATATTTCGTTTTGAAACTAAATAAGTTTTGTATTTTTATTTTGACTTTGTAAATATCAAATATAATCAAAATTAACACGATAATATTTAAAAAAATGAATTGCAATAAGAACCAGGTTTATCTGTTAACATGATATTGTATACAAATTGCTATCTGAAAATTGTTCGCGTGACTTTTCATAATTATAACAGGTGCCGTTCCTTTACTCCGTCACCATTGATAGCCGGGTTTCATAAACTAAAATGTTAGTTTACTAAAACTTTCCTTCAATTGTATTAGTAGAAAATTGATCGCTAATGTAGTTCATTTTAACTTTGTGATCATTAACCTATTTCTTTCTCGATCAGCCGTCGTGATTTTGTACGCGATGTAAATAAAATATGTTACGTTTTGTTTTTGTATACAACATAAACTTAAGAACTACGTGTCAACAGGACATAAAATTTACATATAACTTATTTACGCTGGAGGTACGTCGGCTCGTAAATCTTGCGACAAGAGGATTTCTGTTTGTGAAGTTTCTTTTTTATTTCCACTTTATCTGTGTAACGCAAAGGCCTGTGAATACTCAGGCGCAACTCGGAAACCCGCTTAACTTCAATAAATCAATTTGTACACTTACCCTTACTTATACACTCGCTCCGAGCGAGTTCGGGACGTGTGGAGACAGACTGAATGAAAAATTTCTACTTCGTGACAGGATAGTTACGTAACTACCTAACTGGATTTAAGTCTCATTTGCAGTCAGTCGCGATTATTTTCTTTGAAGTGTGAGTCGAATGAACACTTTATACTGCAGTAGTAACTCAATAACGAGCCGTTTTACTAACAAATTATATTTTCATTTACTTATTTATTTATTTACTATTTTTTTACAAATATTACTTCACTTGCAATAATCAAAAACGTTTATTAGACTAAGTATGTTTTTATCATTAATAATTTTAAATCGATACTATTTTAATAATAATAATGTTTGGACAAGTAGTATCTACGTATTGCATCAATCTAGATGATACTAATTAAACTACTCGGATAGTATCTTATTACCAATACTTATTACAACTATACTAATTTTAAAACAAGGCATATCAAAAACTGTTCGTCTATATGCTGCACTAAATCCGGTCTATCGCAACGCAGTACCGTTCCTGAATTACAATAATCCAAGCTACGTCTACATCTAAGTCTTGACATGTCCACTTTGCATCACAAAGTTAGATGTGCCTGACGTTCTATTTTAAACACGATAACGCCAACTTTCCAGTCCTCGAAATGTGAATACCTTGTTGCGAAAATGTGTCTAACGGACAGTGCACAAGTAACCCGGCTGTCCTTCCGCGACACGCGCTCGCTCCCTGTAAATTCTCCCCTTTCCTCCCACACGGTATGGACCGCGGTACTATTTCTATTCAAATTACCTTATTGTATCTACCTACTTCTGTTCTTCTCTAGCTACTTTGAAGTTAATAAAGTTCCCTGTTAACAATTCTTAGTTAGAGAATTTTCATGAAATGCTACTTTATAAATGTTGAAAGTAGGATATTCTACGTGAACGTTGAATTTAAAATAATTCAAAGTTAATGCATTAAGTTTTTTGATTTAAAAACATAAACGAATAATGTTCCATTTATTTTCTTGGTTCTTGCGAAAGTTTTGAATACTTAACGAAATTCTTTATTCCTATGGAAACTTCGAGTAGACGTAAGTTACTTTTATGGCAAAATTGACTATGAACCGCATACCTGATACTTTGAGAATTGAAGAAGGTTGAAGTGTGATAAAAACCTTGAAAAGGCGAAGGATTATATAATTCGATTATTGGAGATGTTGCTTGTAATCATCACCCAGATACTTAGATGGTTGTGACACACGAAACAACTAGTCTCAGTCTAAATAAGCGACAATTTTAATGTAATAAATTTAGATATCAGTTCATACTGTATGATTTCTTCAATATAAAACAATCTTCGAACTTTACATTAATTTTTTTAGTTTGCAAGCAAATACTTAATCACAATATCTAATCTGCAAGTTTTTATGAAATACGATTGTTCTTCTTTAATGTAAGGATTAATTAATATTTTTTCTGAAATGAAGCATGCAGTATATCTGCAAAACATTCAATATAATTCCTAGGCAAACGTTTATAAACGCGTTTATGTTTATGAGTTTGGAAATGCTTTTATGTATCTGTGTTAGCTTATAGACTTCTTCATACCACAGTATTCAAAACACTAGAAACTAGAAACATATGTATATATATACATATATACATATACAGTAATAACTTTTTGTATGCCATGCATTATTTTTGTGGAGAAGAAACGACGAAATAAACTCCTCAGCATATCTTTAAAATAATAATCAACAATCACAAAGAAAGTTTCTGATAGTTTATTCATATTATTTTATCCGTCTATCCTATACTATAATATATCGTAACTACAAGCTGTGCCTCCTCTAAGTTGTCGTTGTAACCAATTATGACTTTCATAGTTGCATTACGATAGAAACAGCCTTTTTAAAATCTTTTTTAGACATATGATTTTAAACAAAGGGGTTTACTGCAAATAACTAAATTCACTCACACGGTAAGGTTGTTAATCTGTCTGGCTAGCTATCACACTCTACTTAAAATAAACAGTTAAATGTTTTTTTCATGTTTCGGTTACTGTGCAAGTTTACCGCTTTTTACTGGTCTTTATTTTGACGGCGATATCTCTGGTGACAAAAGTGAGTATAGGGCTCATTTGTTCTATCAAACAAACATTACAATCAATAATGAAACTTTTAAAGTCCATATCGGATTCATGTGAAATACGTTTCTGTAGTGGAAATATATTTAAGAATGTTTAGGTTTATTTCAACTACTCTCAGTTACTTTGGAGATAAAGTATAGTATAAATTAAAGTATAAATTTTGTGTATCTCATAATAAAAATTGATACGTCACGTGATGTGTAACGCAAAAGTTTTTTTTCATTTATGAATTTACCTACCAATGTCAGCTTTAACAATCGAAATTCGTTTAATACGGTACGTTACTGGGTCATCTAATTTTGTGTATTAAATTGTAACCACATCATATACATCCAGTAGTTTCACGGAATATAGGGTCCGACAGATGGACATACATACGAGTGTTCGTATAAGAAGCCGGTTTAGTCATTGCGGGTATGGAACCGTAAAAAAATATTGACAGCATACTTTATTACTTTACTGTATAATTCAATAAATTTTTATCTATGAAACTTTGGAAAAGACCGTCAAAGCGGCGGTGGTGTAGTAAAATGAAATCCATTCATTTCAATAAATTTAATTGCTCCTTTCAAAAGAAAGTTAGTGATTAAGATTTCACTTCAAGTTTTGAGCCGGCAGCCGAGCGTACGGCCGTACTATTACCACTTACATATATGTTAGTAATGACAATGTAATTATTTTTAGAGTCAAACGCTGTCAAAACTAAACTTGTAAAGGATTGCTGGCGTGTTGTGACTGTCCATGACTGTCCGTGTATGTGTGACTGTCTGGAATATACGATCTTTTTAATCTATTATAGGGAATAATACTAAATTTAATACTTACAGAATAAGGGGTGTAAGAGTTAATTCGAGTAGAAAATACAAAAAAGTTTTGTCAAATGCGTCATGAGGTACATTAAATGAAAGATTAATTATAAATGATACAAATGTATATCAATCGAAAAATCCGTAGTTTGAAAGATATTAAAGAAAAATTATGAATTATTTTATTACTTGTAGCAAAAATGATATCTTCACTAATAATAAAATTGTAACGCGGTCGAATCTGTCCATGGAATATTTTTTAGAAATTTTAATAGTAGACTTTGTTATCGATAAAGAGGTCGAAACATATATTTTTTTTAGGAATTTTTGTGTCTCAATTTACGTATAAAATTAAAGTCTAACAGATGTAGATGATTCTTGGTGTTTTTGGAGCTTACATAATGGGTTATAACTAGAATATTTTTCTGTCTGGAAAATGGATAAATTACCGCAGATTTTTTTACACAATATCATATCGTAACCTAGTAGGGAGTGATCCTGGCTGCCGTGAAAAAATCCCGGGTTCGATTCCCTACCGAAGGGATATTTATGAAGCGAAACAAATTCTAGTGTGCCAGATGTTAGTGAATGTTATTTATTTATTTTATTCTAAAATTGGAATGACTGCAAATGAGTATGTAAAAAAGTGTTTTTCAAGCCATGTAATGCATAATTCAAATATTAATACGCATATGTATAGTATAACGAAGTTAGTTTTGAATTACACACATATTGAACAGAATGTCCAAAACAGTTCGTTCGACCCAAATTACATATTTTAAGTTAGTAATCTATTGCGCGAAGTTGGTGAACGGAATTGTAATAAGCAGTATTAAGCTTAGTATATTTGGTATGTGGATCATCGTGTAAAAAATGTTATCTGGACATTTTATAATATCTTAATTACAAGAATACGCGTATTCTTTGACATACATACCATTATTGTAAAGCATATTTTTTGCAATATGATTTTCTAATCGTTTTATTATATATCGAACAAAAAAATTTTTATTGCTACGATTTCTATTTTTCCAAAAAGTAAGACACAAGTTCAAATTATAAAGAGATCTGACCAGGAAGTCTCTTTTGTATGATTTGAGTCTGAACTTTATCTTTCAAGAAAATCTTTTCTTTCTGTTAAACACAAACACATACATCATGAGCACACCAGTCAAAAATAGCCAGAAGAGAGCTTTTAGATTTAATTTTTTAAATAAACTATATCCCGGAAATTTGAATTTCGAACATGGATACCACTGACTTTTTTGAATATTTTAATGTAGATTTGAACTATATCGGGTACTAATGGTCTTTATACCGATATTTAGACCCAATTATATGGATCATAGTCACGGTGAGATTGCGGCGATGGGGAGAAACTCTGGACAGCTGGCAGTCCATAAAAACTAATGACAAGTGAGTCTTTAAACTTTACGTTTAAATCGTTTTTCCTTTTCACTAAAGAAATTTTCACGCACTGAATTTATAAAGTTAATTGTAGCAGCGGAAGCTCTTATATGGGTCATACAAAACGGAATATTTCTCATCGGATTATTTCTAAACACCTCAGTGTAGTCCAAATGAACGACCCGAAGAAATCCGCCGTACCAATGAATCTAGTTGAAGCCGGTGCAAATCATGGGATTGAGTTGCCAGGTGAACTCGTTCGAACGTCGAGATATTCCATCTTTATTGAGGGAAGTCATAGAGATCAAAACATATTCTATAAATCTGTATACCTATTGAAGATCATTTTAAATTTGTTCGAGTGTGGAATCCGACAGTTAATTTGTATCAGATGAAAACATGGTCAAGTAGTAAACATGAATTGGAGAGCTTAGAATCTAAAAACGTAACTGCATATTTTCCTATGCCAGAGAATGGGAATATCTCACATTTTTGTTATGATTTTCATTTTTTATGAATGTAACAGCGCTGATAATTTACGCGAAATTTAAGCCATAAAATTATGGTTACGTCATGAATGAATATAAAATGTATCGCCTCGTTCCGCGAAGCTGGGGCTGAGTTGTATTAAGCTTTCAGCGGGCATTTTTCACACAACCCCCATGTCCAATACCACTTATGATTTTATGTGAGAGCCATTTTGAATTAATCATATCATCATATTTATCATAACGAGTTTCTTCAAGTTATATTAACAATTGGTCGCGCCATAGGAGGTAGAGAAACACAGACGAGTAAATATTACACAAATCAAATTAGTGTAAAAATATTAATCTCGTACGTAAATGCCCCAGCCGAGATTTGATTCAGAACATTTTTCTAAGTAAACACAAATACAATGTGTTAGTGTTGGTTATACCATTTCTGACATAAATTAAGACTTATAGGTAACGTATTAATTTCATTATAAAATGGATTTTGTGTATGACTTTTAGTACGATAAATAGACTATTATTATCTTCAAAAACTATTGTTAAACTTTATATTTAGATATTATACTCCGTATTGCGAAACCTGGAAACAGGTATTGTGGAATGTTTGACGTTTGATTTATTTATTATATTGTTGTTAAAAAACAAACTATGGTTTTGTTATAGACTGTATGTATATTGACCGTATTTGGGCGGCCTATAATACTCCTTTCAATCCCATGCTTGCAGAACAGGGTGTCGTAAAAGGCGACAAAAGCTCGCCTGCTAGTTGGTAGGGCTTCGCGTAAGGATCATATTATCAGTATTATTATTAAATCATTAATATTATTCCTGGTATTATTATCTTTCCGTGAAGCCTGCATAGCTAGCTACCACCCTCTTGCTTGAGTCAACCGCCAAATGACGTCGTGTTCCGGTTAGGCGCTTTACAGCCAGTACTTACTTTCTTTCATCCTTTCTTTTTCACATTTCTTAGCCAACTACGCATTAGTAATATTTATAGTGGTACTCGTGTCCATGAGTGATGGTGACAACTTACCATCAGGTGGTTCGCCTGCTCGTTTGTCGGCTATCTACATAAAAAAAGCAAGAAGCTTATGCAATCGTAGTGGGATATACATTCATTGGATGTATACAACCAACTGATGAGTGGCTATAAGTTCAACGATTTTTGAAGCCGTCCCGGTGTCATGTTTATTTATCGAATTAACATCCTACAAATGCAAGCAAAATTTAAACGCTATTTTCGGTACAAATTTTCTGTTTGTCAATTAAAATTATTTGAAACATGAAAATAATTTGATTATTCCGGAAAATTGGCCTAGATATAACAAGTTACAGTTTGATTTTTATCGTCATTAGCGTATTTATTCTCTTTTTAGTATTCATCCGCTTTATAAAATCACAAATTTAAAATTGTGTGTTACGATTATTAATAATTACATATAAACGGATTGAAGCTTTTGAGTTTATTTTATTATTGTAATGGAGATACCGTGCAAATTTTTAAACAAAATATTAAGTTAGTTTTTTTGTACTATTGTGAGTGTGTAAACGTTTATTTATTTATTTTTATTTAGAATTCCTGGGGAGCATTAAACTTCAACATTTATTGTTGTATATCAGAATTTTTAAATAAATATAATGTTAAGGAAAATTTCAAGAACCAACTTAAATTTATATGTGAATGGATATATAGGGATTGATATAAAGATTTATCGTGCGCAATCACGGATCAGATGTTGGTATTCTGTTCAAAGCCCGCGGGAGCAAGAGTCGTATCGACTGAATAATTTACACATACCTTCCTACTCCTACGATCGTACCTACCTACCACTGGCGTATCGGCACGCGTTACGGAAAACGTATTTTTTACCTTAACCACATTTACTTAAAACAGCTCTAAATATTTCATTTTATCTAAGACAATACTGGCAATACAGTGTTGTTTTAGCTTTATAAGATTTTCGTAACTGTTAGTAAAATAAATGAAATGAACAACCAAGTCTCGATACTGTTTTAAGCAACTCACTAGGTTTGATCTTTGAAGCAAATTACATGACACATATTCTTTAACCCTCTTAGCCTGATGTGATATTCTAAACCCATTCGTTGGATGTTAACACTATGAATGTTACAAAAACTTATTGACAAAATCATATCAATCCAAGCTCTATGATGTTTATATTTTCGTGTATGACAATAATATATTATTATTTATGTTTTGTTTTTATTATGTGGTTAGTATTACTTATAATTGAAAGAAATATACAATGAAATTTTATTTTATTATTGCGTTTAAAGATTTCTAAAAAACTTGAAACTATAATAAGAATTAGAATAATAAGAATCTTAAAAATATATCTACACAAAACAAAATGAACACGACCAAAGAAAAATCAAATCAAAGTAAAATTTAAAATCTATGATCTGTTTTAAAGCAAATCGACTTTATAATATAGGAATTGAGAATGCCGCCAAAGCAATTCGATTTAAAATTTGTCGATTAAGTCGCTATTTCGAAGATCGTAGAAAAAGAAGTAGTTCAAAGAAGACCGTTTAGTCTGAACTTTAATGATGCAGTTACGTATCTGGTTTCCTTAAGAGAAAGAATCTGTTAACTGTTGAAATGTTTTACATCTATTATGTTAAATTAAGTCAGAATTTAGTTCACATCTGTTTTTAATAGTAGATTCTGTGCTCTGGGTTCACGTTCATGTAATTTGCTTTCTGTTTCAGTATTAATTGTCATATAATCCACGAAATCATGTTCTATCCAACACTTAAAGTGGGCGAGTTGATGTAACTGACTTTATGGGTGGAATTGGCTAGGGAAGACTGCTCAAACTTTGTGCGCTGCTAGCATACGGATACGAAAAACTCGGCTATAAATAATTTCTACATTAATTTATGACTTCGTTAGTATGAGTCCTAATCATTTATAAGTTTAATTTAAAAGGGAAAAATATGACTATTTTGGAACAAATGTCTAAAATAAATTAAGGCTAAATTCAGCAATCGTACTTCTGGGGCACGAACATTTTGAAGAATTGGAATACAGAACAGTGTTATTTATATTATCAGTCTTAATCTTGGACTCGATTTCCTAAATTATATTCTAAAGTTATAACAACTGAGGTTTAATAAATTATATATATTTTTAAATATAAGGTGGGGCACTTTTCACAGACACATTAGTCTTATATGCCCTCATAAAACCTCTCATTTTGTTGTTTTTTTTCCTTTTCTTTTTCCTTCATTTTTGTCGCTGCACTTGTAGCATTTCTTTGAAAAGTTTAATCTTCATTAACCTGCTAGAACACCGCAAACACAATACACAAGTCTAGCTACTTTTTTTCTTTTTTTTATTCAAATTTAAAATCATTATTATAATTTTTTAAATATACTTATGCCCGTACATTTTTGCTTCTACTACGGTTTCAAAAAGTTGCTTTAGCATCGAGCAAAAGAAACGGCTTGTAGGTAATAAGACTCGTAATATTCTACACAAGTGTTCTCTAAACCATGTATTTTGCAAAGTCGTAATTAATAGATTGCATTCTCAATCGGTCACAAGGAAGTCCGATAGATTAGATCCTTTTAATGTGAGCCACAAGTCTCAACCCATTTTCATGCCCTAATTACAAAAGTCTACTAATGTTTTGATTGCATTTCCAGCCCCCGAGGGCTTCTTCGTCTTGCCCGAGGGCAGTCTTCGTAAAGTTCGTGATTTTCTCTCGGTTTTCTTATATCTATTTCATGAAATATAATAATTACATTAGAAATTTATAAAAATAATTTATCGATGGGGCACATTACCCCGAACATAGCCAATTTTTAAGGTACAGAACGTGAACACGACAAAACAAGTTTACCCAAAAAGGAACGTAATTGAAAGGAGATTAAAATCAAAAGGTTTAGGCTCATTAGATTTAGAATGAAACATTAATAAAGTAAAGAATATTCAGCAAATATTTTAACAAATACTTTAATATTTGTCTTACATACTTTTTATTAACATTGTCTGATTAGAAACAAATGAAAACCGCTAATGTGTTGTTTATATGACAGCCCTATTCTTAATTGTAGCAATGTCTTGGTCGGATCAAATTAGCGCCAACTCCAAAGTTTATCTGTTACATTTGCAAGTAATGCACGTTATCGACTAAGGCACGTTTCCACTATATAAAAACTGAGCATTTTCCTTAAAATTAGGAAATTTGTTGATATCAATCCGATTTCAGAAAATTCTGTTTTTTAAAGTTGTTTAAGGTAAATGGAATTAAATTGCATTACACCAATGCAACAGTTATCGTTTTATTGATTGCGGGTTTTATATAGAGTTATATATGTATAGTTTTACCAAGCATTGTTTACTAAGTCAGACCATTCGTATAAAATTTATAGATATATCATATAGGGTTTCAATGATTGGTATTTTGATTGAGTACGTTGATTACATTTCAAAATTAAATGGGTCAAAATTCTTAAAAAAAAAATTTTCGAAAAAAATCATGTAATTACGGAGAAATCAGAACATTCTTAATCAAGTACTAATAACATTTATTTTTCAATTGTTCAATACTAAAACATAATAACATCGGGGACACTAAAAGGTTTTCGATCAATCACACCAGTAATGAAATAAATTGAACATTCATTTTGTATGCCAGCTTTTTAAAAGTTTTTTTTACATTGGCCATTTCGGAATTGGCGGGCTTTTATTTGATTTCGGAATCTAATTAACTGGTCTGTTAGTTTTAAAATTATTTTGTCATCTTAATTTGTTTTGGATCCGATATTGTTTGTACCAAAAGTAATGATGTGATTACTAATAAGTAATTAGTGTCATTGGATCTAGACAGTATCGACCATATTAAGCACCGTAGAAGAATCCAGATGGATATTTCATATAAGAATAATGGAAACTGTCATATGAATTTTCATTAAAATGTTTGTTGAAGGAGTATATAAAGTCATTTATTATCATCACAACCAATAATATTCGAATTGCATAAACTTGTCTCATGATGAGAGAGTTTAAGGCATCGTTCAGGCTAGTAAAAGACAAAGGCAGACTTCATAAACCTTTCAGAGCATTATTGACAACTCCCATGTGACCATGCTTTGACACGATATTCTTTTACACTGAAGAAAGCGATAAAAGATATTTAGAGATATGATAGCCTTTGTAATAAATGTGCAATTCAAATTTGCCATCTGTTCATTAATGGAATACGCAGAGAAGTTTAAACACGTCTCATTAATTCGTAATGCTATTATGTATTGGCCTTTTGCAAATGTCAGCGGCAATTTAATGAAATTCGCATTTAATTATCTGTTCTGCACTTTTGACATATTGGCGAATTTTTAAGCATTGTTTTTCAATTACTTTGCTATATTTTATTGTAGCTGGTATACAAAAGTTACAGTTATAGAAGGGATTGATTTAATGGGGTCTACGTATAATTTTATTTGTTAATATCAACATCAGACATCAAGATTCATTTCAAAATTAAGTACCCAATCTACTAATTTTTTTTTTGTTGATTCATATTTAAATGTTTTAACAGAAAAATATTTACCAAATAGAATATTCTTAAATACAATATTTCAATTTCCTTCCAACAAGATAATGTAGATTTGATACAAACTCACTCCAATTGGTTCTCTTAACATTATAACAAGCGCATTACGGAAACTGGTGGGAAAAGGAAATAAGTGTGAGCGAACAATAAGTATAATCAAGTGAATCAATAAATAAAGTAATTATCTCATTGCTGAAAATATTTCAACAATGAAATTCAGTGCCCCTAGAGCTTACCTTTTTTCGATTAATATTTAATCGACTCCCTAACTAAAGATAATAAAATATCTAATTCGAGTCAAATGTGAGATCGAATTGAAATCGAATTTATTGAGTGAGACATTGCATAATAATGAACATGTTCTACTAAGACAACAAATTAAAATTAACATCTACTGCAAAAACTATGATATAAGGAGGCGGATATGCATACGCATAATGTAATGCGATACTGTGAGGTATAATTACTAGTTATAATTTAGTTGGATTTACTGTTACTTTTTGCGTAAACATTTTCCATAGGCAGATAACATGAATTGATTGGTATCATCGGTTAGTAATTTTTGCGGACACCAATGTGTGAACAGCATATTTCATCGTCGAAACTCGATTAACGTTACGCCATTATGCTCTTATATAATATTATGTTCACATCACGAAGGTGACTAATTTGACGGAACTACTCATGTAGTTGTAAATTGTAATTAATATGAAAATTAACTTACAAATCTCTTATTGCTTTTTAGTAATTACATAACATATTTATTTTCTTTATTGCGGTCATGTCAATTTGTTTAAATATGACTATTCACTCGCTACTGCCTACTGTCCATCACACATACAACATTAAATGATATTTCATAAAATAATATGAAAGTTCGCCCTGACATTTCTCATACGCTTTTGCAATAAATAGCATATATTCCCATTGTCATTGTTACGGGTACCTTTGTTACGCTTTACACATTGTAAATGTCGATTAAAAATCTGATGACTGGGTAGACATTCATAGATATTTCATTATTTAAAAATGAGGTTATCACTTACTTGTCATTACAGAAATCCGGGTAAATTGAAAGATTGCAACGAGGTACAAGCTGGTTCGAAGACGCGTATCCCCCCTGGGCGCGAGCGTTGTTTTACGGTCGTCGCGCCGCCAACAAACTCCGGCAACTGCTTTATGATCCTAATTTATAAGTGAGCGGCATCGTCAGTATTTACGACTCTTTCAGCGAACCCTCTCGAGTGCGTTCTGCTCTGATGCCCTTAACACCAAGGAGTCACATTTGTTAAACTGTGCGAGCATTGGGGCTTACGATTTAACCGTTATTAATATTGTTTCGTCATATGTAAGTTTAAAAAGTTTAAACTTTCTTATTAATTGATAATAAGAAATTGTGTACTTTAATTGATAGTAAAACTATTATGTATAAATTAATTGACTAGTAGAAATCGTGTATAATTTTATTATAAGTACATTAATAATGCACTCAATGCCGCCACGTGACACACTTTGTTGATTTTTTAGGTTATTATTAAAAACGACCTGTAGCTGAACTTGAAAAACCCATTGTGTTGTGCATGGTGATATTTCCTTGATAGCCACTTAGCAAGAAGCACTTCGTGCGGGAGTTGTTGCTTTCATTTGAATAGCTGACATCCCTTAATAATCTAAGTTGATTTTATTCTAGTTCACAGGTAATTTACATGAGCATCTGATAATCTTTTTTTTATTTAATAACGATAATTATTTTTCGGGAACTGTTGTAACATCAAGAGCCTTCAGACTTAATGCAAAATTATAAGTATTTAAACTTCAAACATATGTTCTTGTTTATATTGTAAAGCAACCCCTTCATTGTCAAAGTTTTTGACAGAGCGCATCTGCAGTAAAGTTGTATCAAAATTGGGAATTAGTATCCAACTGAACTGTTCTGATGTACTTCCTCGCTACCATATTCTACTCGTATGTAGCCTCTAAACTGCCATAATGATTTTCCTGACATTTATTCGTATTAAAGTATAGTAAATTCACCGTTTTGCTCTGTATGTATTGAAAGTTTTTTCGAACTTAAGGTTTTTTTTGAACCTAGTAGTTTTTATTTTATTATTTGATTTTTTCCCTAATATGTATAAATTTTGTCTTAACGCAAATGGATTTAAAATTGTTAGAATATGTCTTTACATGTTCAAGAAAAGAGGGGGTCCTATTGAATTATTTTTCACCATACAATTCATACAACTTACATCTGCTTTCAAAAATACCTGCTGTAACTTAATCATTGAATTTATATATTTTATTTATATCTTTATTAAACTTTCATATTTTTTAATATTTTATTATATTCTGAATCCAATGGTTTTAATAGTGCTGTGTGTAGACCATCGGGATCTGTTTCAGGGGTAGGTTTCCGCGGATTCTGGCACAGACTCTAGCTTTAAAGTGCAATAGGTTACAGGCCTATATTTGACTAACTTTATAAAAATCTGTACTTACTGAGATACTGTCCGCAGTGGTCAGTGTTAAAGGTGTCGGTGCATATAGCTTTTTATGAAAAAATTCTGAGGCTGATTATATACCAAACGGCATACGCAAAAATTTATATGTACCAAAAATTGTGTTGAATGTACACAGGTTCGTACTGTTTTTATGAATTTTAACTTGCCAAAATGACTGTTTCGCGTCTAATGTACTAAAATACTGCGCCCCAGATAAATGAGCCGTAATTTCATAAAACGTTGGTAACTTAAAATGCTCCCTCTGAATCGCGAAGGTCAAGGCAAATTCTAAAGGTCACTGTTTGATTTTCTGACAACTGTCATACTGTTAATCCCTCCTATTGGCCCCTCAAATCGAGTTTACATGCAAGTTTCTTTAAGTGCAATTGGTAATTTTTTCGGAGCATGTTAGGAAAAACTAAAATCGTACATGTACGGTCCAACTACCTAGGAAATTCCAACGTACCTATTAAAATTATAGCCCACGAACATACATGCCTACATGCGTCACCTCAAATGGACTGTAAATGTCTTCCTCTAGAACAAGTATCTACCTATAATATGATATGATAATGTGATACCTATATATGTTTGGGCCTGATGGTAGATGAAAGATTCAGCTGGAGTCATCACATTAACCACATATGCAATAAATCGAGAGCTGTATTATCCAAATTTGCTACATTAAAATATAAAATTCCATACAAAATCCTACTCAGTATTACAACGCTCTAGCCGTATCAATAATCTCTTATGGCTTAACAAGTTACGGCAGGACATTTAAAACCTTATTTGATAAAATTTACAGCATACAGTTGCGATTACTTAAAATAATAATACGTAATAAAATTAAAATGTCATTCAACAAAAGCTTAGAAACATTTAAATATTGTAAAATTTTACCGGTACATAAGAAAGTAAACATGCTGATATTGCAAGAACAATATAATAATGAGGAAATTAAAATTAAAATCTCACACACAAAAATGACTAGAAAAGTTGTGTAAAATAAACTACGTGTTCCTAAAATGAGTAATTATTATTGAAGCCCGGACAAATAAATACTTAATACCAAGATTAATAAATGAAATACATCATAAAACAATTAAAGAAATAAATTATAAAAACTTTAAGCTTAAAATAAAAAATATATATTATAATAACTTATAATATATATAATTATACCTATATAATACGTCTATATATAATATGCCTGTGACTGTCTCGTGTGTATGTCTGTCTATGTTTGTGTGTGCATGCGTACGTGTGTGTGTGTGTGTTATAATAGGCGTATACAAGCGCATCTTTTTATTTAAATAAATAAAATTAAACATTTTCTTACCTTATTTAGTCTTGATGAAAAGATAAATAATACTGATTACTGAACTGATTCAACTTGTATATGTGCAGTTCCTCATGTCTTTATGAAATGCTGGGGGTACTTTGTTACTAGCCAGCGAGCAGCGTCTATAATTTTGTAAAGGGAGTTAATCTACCCTCCCTTCACAAAATGAAATTTGTTTACAAAATTAACAATTTGTAATATTTAACAAATAAGTAGGTAACTAGCAAAATGTTAAAAAAAATAACAGTA
>PDGT01000010.1:8359366-8394240 GCA_003671415.1 Megathymus violae
GCTCGGTGGTAGGGGTTCACGTAAGGATTATATCATCAATATTATTATTAAGTCATTAATATTATTACGGGTATTATTACCTTTCCGTGAAGTCTGCCTGGTTAGCTACCACCCTCCTGCTTGAGTCAGCCGCCAAACGAATTGTCGTGTTCCGGCTGGAAGCTTGAGAGCCAGTACATGCTTTCTGATACCTTTGGTCTGCTGATGTCTATGGGCGACGGTGACCACTTACCATGAGGTGGCTCGTCTGCTCGTTTTTCGGCTATTAACATAAAAAAAAATGTGAATCAGTGTATTTTTTATTACATTTAAGAAATAAGAAAAAAAATTGTCGCGGTAACGCGTTCACGTCGGCCCCAGTGTCCAATTTAAATTTAAGATTTGAACCGTTAATATTAAGAATTACTGACCAATCGTTATATGAAATAGAAAATAATATTTTTTTCCTGATCACCTGAGTCATATTGCACCTCATATATCATGCACATTCTCGTATAATGATTCATCTGTTTGTGTTTGATCTGTTTTTAATTAACTAATTGTTGACCACTGTTTGATTCACTGTTTGTTCTGTGTTTACTATGCTGACTATTCTGTGTTTACTGTGCTGATTTTTCTGTGTTTACTATAGTGATAATAGTGATGTGCATGCCCCGCGGTGTTACCGTGAAGGCCGGAACAGTTTGCATCTAATACATTGCTGTCCATATGCCGAGCATTCGTATTGCCTATGATTTTTCTCACATTTAGAACATATGTTATTGGTTGGACGCGGAGGTTGAACATTCGCTGGAGGTGTGATACATTGTTTTGAAGTGGACGGAACGGCCGCCGCCGGCGCAGCTCGCATCGAGTCCCATTGCTGCCGCATGCCGCACCCAGCTCTACGGTTGCTATCCGAGTACCTTTGACCTTGACCTGTACGATTCACCACAGCTGACTTCTTTTCTCGAACTGCATAACCGTGATGAAAATTGTTGTCATTTTTAATGTTCTCAGCTTGTGCATGAGAAAATTCTGCCAATGTACATATTTCGACTGCTTTCTTGAGGGTGATGCCTTCTTCCCTTAGTAACCGTTGTCTAAGCGCTTGTTCTTTAATGCCACAAATCAACCGATGACACACTAGGCTGCTATATAAGTCACCAAATTCGCACGATGCCGCCGTCTTGTTCAATTCGATTACGCACTGATCAGCAGATTCAAATTCTTTTTGATCCCGAGTAAAAAACTTGTGCCTTTCAACAACCAAGTTCTTTTTAGGTAGAAAATAATTGTCGAATTGGGTAAGAAGATCACCTACAGTTTTTGCATTGCCTGGTAACTACTTGTACACTTCGCGACATTTTTCACCAATAACGTGTAGTAAAATATTAACTTGCACTTTTACAGACTTCTGGGGTAATTCGCACGCCTCGTAATAAATTTTAAAAGTTTTCTCCTACTGTTGCCATTCCTTGCTCAGATTGATGCTGAGGTTCCCCGACGTTACGTTTGACAAGTTATTATCAAAATCAAATGCTAATGGCGGTTGTTGTGTCGTTTCCATTGTTTAATTTCATGTTTCACACGTACTCATTGATATTATTTTTAATGCCTGAAATTACAGCTATCTCTTTTACAATTTCTTCACAGTTCTTCTTTCTTCGTCTTATATGTTCACTGTTGTTCATTAAATTTCTTCCCTGTGCTACTATTTAAAATCCTACCGGCTGCGCCATGTAAAGGTGTCGGTGGACGTGGGGAAATAACACGACAGTTAAACTGAGGCTGACTTTATTTGTAAGAGATTTATCTACCTCCATTATTCAATAAAATACATATCTACAGTCAGATCTCAATTTTGTTAATTAGTTCCTTATTGAATATTTTCATAATTACATTCTCACTACGAAAGTCCTCTTTGAGATATTATGTTCCGACATGGAGGCGATTAAGCTACCGACGCACGTTACCACGCCTTCATTTGTCATGTTGGTCTATTTGTGCCATGGATATTAAGTAGTTAAAGTTGTCACATGTTGCTACATGCAATACCATTATGATATTTTAATAGGTTCTCTTTCAATTTCGTTCGCGCCAAAACGCTGCTTTCAACAATTCGTTCACTAGATGTTACGTGATACAAACTGAAATATATTTACATAACAATACGTGAAATGAAACCTTTGTACCCTTTTTTCTCCTCTGATTGTCAACTGGTTTTCTTTACTTTTCTTTTGTTTAGAGGCAATCGACGATCATCAGCGTTACCAATTATTTTTTTGGAAAAGTGATAAATTCAGAAATCGCTACGTTGTAGGCAGGCACGGTTTTCTTTCACTATTAGAAGCAATATAAATCAAAGGAAATTAAGTAAGGGCTGTAGGATGGAAGAGTTAAGGTTTCAACACCAGATTCCTCACTGAACGCCTTCCTACTGACGGATGTATGTGACGAGGCATTATTGTGATGCAGCATAATAGTTCTGCTTTGTCTTAGTCACCATTTTTTAGCGTGCGTTACGAGGGCTTTGTATTTTTATTGGTAACTGTCCATCTGAAATATCGGTACTGATGATTGCCTTTTATTTTCCAAATCCTATAGATAGATCCATGTTTCGTCATTAGTAATGATTTATGAAAGACGTCTGGATTCCCCATTCTCAAAACTTAGACGCATTTTCCGACACCAATCCACATAAGCCGGTTTTTCGGTTTTAGAGAGCAAACGAGGGATCCAACGACAACAAAGCTGCCTCATTTCTAGATGTTGATATAGGATGGTATAAATGCTCCACGAACTAATGCCTCGGATTTACTTAATTTCCATGTATGTGACTCGTGAATTTTTTCGTGGATTACTGAACCATACATTTTCAGCAACTACTGTTTAAGTGGGGCTTTGCTTCTTTGCTCATATTTAAGGTTAACTTTACCCCTTTTAAATTCAATTAACCAACATATAAATTGTTCCACAAGATGGAGCTGAGTCTTCCAAGGCTGATTATAACTGTTGTTAACTTAATTCTTCGATTACACCAAATTTTAAAAAAAACGAAAGGAAACTAAACTAAACGGAACGTAACGAAATTTTTTTTTACATAATATAAGCTAATGCTTCACAACAATCCCGTCTGATGGTAAGTGGTGACGAAGTCTAAAGTGTTGAACGTACTAACTTATAAAAGATTTTCCACTGTCCTCTTGAATACTCCCACATCGTAAATATCCGGGAAAAAACGACGCGGACAGACATTCCAATCCCTTGCAGTACGCACAATGAATGACGACGCAAACTGCATTATCCGTACAGGCAGTACGTTCAATACCTAAGGATGGATACCCGCTGTACGTCGAGTTACTCGATGAAGGAACGGTGGTAGGGGAATTATTTCGAATAATTCTTGCGCACACTCTCCAAAATGTATCCTCTAAAAGACCGAGAGGTTAGCAAACCTGTACCTGTGCTCAGGCTTTGCAGATTATTTTCAACCAGATCTGGTCACCAATGACCCTCTTGCAAGCCTCTCCATCGAGTCCAACGCTTATAGATGACAGGGTAAAATAGGTAGGTATATATATATCAATATAAAGGATGTATGTTAAAAATAAAAGTATTCTACGTGGGAAAGGTCGCGTCTAACAAGTATTGTATATACTATTGGTGCTTTGGCTTTTGCTTACTGTTGATGCTATTTCTTATCATTAGATTTCAGGTAGCCTGACATTTTTCAGAGATCAAGCTGGCAAATCTATTAAGGATAAGCTATGTACATCTGTTTATCTTATATCTGATTAGATCGATTAAATAATCTAATTGGTGCTGTAGTAGCATGGACAAACACACCGGATGTCTTCTAAGCTGTAAGAATCCCGTGCCGCAAAATTCCCCAATAACGAGTTTTAGGCATTATCAATGTACTGATACTGTTCTTTTACTGTTCAGTTTAATTTTCTGCCATAATGACTATGCCACCCAGTTCAATATTTATTAGCGAGCTGTTTTACTAAATTTGCGCTCTGTTAATTAATTTTATCAGCTGGCTTTGAATTGTATGACATTCGGATTAACTGGTGAGGTCACGAAGGCCTGAAAACTTCTTTGGGGGTTGAGATAAAATCTAGAAAGTAATAAACACAATATTCACGAAAAACCATTTTATTTAAGCAAATTTCCTAATAGGTATACAATATTTTTTCTAATACAAGCAATGCTCTTTGTATTATACACCTATGATTTAAATAGTAATTAATGTAAATTTTATTCACTTATAATACTACCTTTAAACATGATTAGAGAATTGATCCAAATTGTAGATTGGAAAATGAATGATGCATTTCCTGTGTCTATTGAATTTCATTGTAAAGCAAAATTGGAATGATACATCTTCTTTCTATATGTTCACTGACTGATATGTAGTCCGATACTCATCAGTCATTTAGAGGAACTTTTATGTAAAGAACTCCTCATGTTGTTTTTATCTTTGGATTCCACAGACAGAAGAGTGAGTGCAAAAGGTGTATAAAAGTTGAAAACTAAGTGATATTTTTATGATTGACGTTCATTAGATCAATTTGGAAATTGAAGAATATATAAATACTAGCTGAGACCGATTTTTTTTTGTAAAAACCAACTTCGAATAAATATTAGTCAATTCATTCATTTTATTCGTTCATTCAATACCTGATTGTCAGTTTTGTTTGACTTTTTAGAACCCACTTAAAGTTAAATAGAATAGTTTAATTATTTACATTAAATTAGATTAGCTTTTATCCGAAACATCGAAGAAACTATTTGATTATTCTCAATTCGTTTCTTAGTATGTATCGACATTATGTATGTGAACCTTTTTAGAAATTTACTGTTTTTTAAACCATGGCTTACAAAAATTTTTGTTAAAAAGTATGTTCTAATAATAAATTAATAACCAATGAAATTAAACAATGCTGTATTTATTTTATTGTACATTCTATACCAATACTCGCTTCGTTTCACAAAACAAAATTAACAATATGTTTACAATAGAAATAATTCTTTTGGAATTTTTTTTATATAATTTCATATTAACCCTATTTACTTAAACTTTCCACGTGATTCACGTCTACTACATCTAAAACGGTATGGAAATATGTGTTGTAATTTTTGAAATTATCATGTTTCTATATAGGTATAAAAGCATGCAGTGATATCAAATAAATTCATTAGATGTCACAGTAATAAAAATAAAACAAATTAGATTAGAAATAGTACATTAAATATTTTTAATCTTAATTATGGTTCGTATTATCATATCCTTTGAACATCAAGTACGTGTCGCACATTGACAATGTATAGGGTTTTCATATGAAATTTTGCAAGCATAAATTAATTTTCAATTTGCCTTTGACGTTTCGCTGAGCCGGCCGACGTGTCTCTCAGGCAAGGTATTAACCCGAACATGACGCCCTGCGCCTATTCGTTGCACCATATCATATCTCTCTATACAGCTTTATCTTGTCATACAAGTTATCACGAATATAATTTGAATATTATTATAAAGCATATAATAATATACTATATGGTATACATTTATTGGAAAATCAGTATCAGTCCAAGATACTAATAAGCATTTAATTGTGTTCAGTTTAAATCCATATTATTTATCCAATTTACCGTGTTATAAATGTCTTCAGAAGTGAAAGTTTTTGAAAAATATTTAAATATAGACGTGAAATGGAACATGGAGAATAACAAATTATATATTTTAATTATATATTAAACATATTTAAAATATATAATAGTAATGGTACTAATCTACTTCTGACTTACATATACCTTGCGATTAAGAGTCCTAAATATAAGCATTTAATATCAATATGGACTGACTGGTGGAGAATATCAATGGACATTATGTACGTATTTTTAATCCCTGATTATTAGGTCTCTGCAGTAAATAAATTAGGGTTTTGCAGTTATCCAATCAATACAGATATTGTAGCATTTAGAAATTGATGCCAAGCTCATATAAATGATAAATTAGGTTTTTGTAATAAACATTTAACGTAGCTACTTTAACCCTAAGAGAGGTATTATATTATAGTATATTCGACTCAACCCGACGCATTTTATGCTGATGTCATTCGCGATATAAATTACCTGTTAATAGTCAGAGTGTAATGAGTTGAAATAATAGTAATAAATCCTATGATGACGTTGAAGTAAGTGGGGACACAGCTGGTTCACAATAAAATTGGTGCTGTTACAAAAATTAGGATATATCCAATTAAATATTGCTTGTTCGTGTTTTCATGTGTAGTCCACATTGGAACTTAATATTCGTTGTTACAATAGTATCAAACGATAATAGGACAATTTGTAATACTCGTATTCATGTGTTTGAACAGCCAAAACTAATGTTTAACATGGTCGTAATATCGCGGAATTCGGTCGATCTATTCGGTCTATTGCACTATGCTATCTGAGTATGTTATAAACTTTAAATTAAGTCATTAACGCTTCCAATTAAGAAGTTGGGACCTGCAAATGTTATTGTTCTTAATTATTGAAACAACTATTGTTTCGCATTTCATCATTAATTTTTATTATAAAGCATACGACGACGTTATATTTAATCACGAGAAATGAGAAATAATCATCTACACATATTGGTATAAATTATTGATTATTATTAAACCAAATTTTCTATGATTATTATTAAAGGTTCATCAACAAAATATCCAATAAAAAATTGGTCATTTCTAATCTCGCTCGCATTGACTGTGCAGAACCGTATGTGTTTCGAACATTATATTCGGAGCAAATAGTGTATGACAGACGCAAAGACAGACACAGGAAAGTAACACTAAAAAGAGTTTCGTTTTTTCCTCTCACGAAACAAGAATTTCTTCAACAGTTATAGTAATTTCAATCTGTGCATTTGGTTCACGTTTATAACACTTTATGAATGACAATGCTTTTCCCATACATAGTTCACCCCAAAGCCAAATCGTCAATATATCTTTGTTTTAGTTGTAACTAACTAGTATAATAACTTGTAATCAAATTATTCTACCGACAGACAACTGAAGACTTGCGCAATCACCTGACATTCAGAGGAGTGACTTAAATTTTAAATACAAATTGGTGCATTTATGATTTCTAGCCTATACTTTATTATGGTACCATTGAGATAATCTGTCGATGGAAATGAAAACTGGATATCATTAAATAAGCAGCGACTACTTGTAGATACTTGTAGTTTGGACTCTACTATTTAGTATCTAACAGTGCGGTGATTAGGATCTCATGATGGCTATCAAACGTAGACACTACATTTTGGAAATTATTGTGATCATATTATGTTAAATGATAAATGCTAATATAATAATAATATGCTAATGACATTATAATTAATAAGTTGAATTATATTTATTTATTTAAACTTAAATTATCACAATTAAATATTACGGTAAAAATTGTGATCTTATTCCTTAATTCATTGTATGTCAACAAATCTTTGGATCAAACAGATATAAACGATGAGTAGTATTAGATAATGTATATCAATGTATTTTTGCATGTATACGAGTATATGCATGTACATAAAACATATATTGATAATTTTTGTATAAAAATAATTCAGCCTTTTATGTCACAGTTAGAAAATAGTGACATTTATAACGTTTTTAAGCAAATGGAAATATTAAGTGAGGCCGAGTGCGTTGGAAACATCACAACGGACGAAATGCAACATGCAAAATCCATTCAGTCAATTTAAATAATTTTTAGCAAGTTTTTAAATCGTTTCCATAAGCAGGAAATTGGTATATTAGGAAAACTGTATGTATGTGAAATTGTTTATTTTGGTACGCCGCTTTTACTTTATGAAATATTAAAAATTATTAAATAATTATGTCAATGTTGGATTGCAATCTGTCTGCTTGTGTTATTTGTCTGTCTGTCTGTCCGACTGTTACATCGCATTTACTCCGACTTTATTTGATAAAAAAAATTAAATGCAATATACATATATGTAGAATTAGGGGGCTCAGTGATGTATACTGTAAATTAATGAATTCCATTTTGGGGATTAACCTATGGTTTTAAACTTATATCATCGCGGACATTATACGTTTTAACTGTTACGGGTATTCACGAGTTTTGTGTTGTCATCAATATTTCGACTCAATTGCATGGATCATGTTCACGGTGAGACTGCGGCGGTGTGGGGAGCAACTCTTGACAGTTAACATTTGATAGATACTGATGACAGTTGAGCCTGTCGACTTTATGTCCATGTCTTTATGTCTACTGCTTTTCCAGTCCTCAGGTGGCATATCACGATATACGACACTAACGACATCGTCTCGCACTGAACTTGATACAGTTTTCACCTGACACTATGTAACGACTGAATTCCACGCTTGAACTAATTTAAATTGATCTTCTCTATTAACATTTTTGAGATGTTTTTTGATCGATTATAATAACCCCTGTTTCGTGGAATGTACTGACGTTCAACCGAGTTCACCTTAATCCAATGTAACCCAATCCAATCATTTGAACCAGCTTCAATCAGATGGTCGATGCCGGATTTCTTCGGGTATTTTTTTTTAATGCACTGATGTGTTCTTTGGATGTTATTTTTGCTATTACTATTAAATTAGAAAAATAATCAATTGCATTGCGTGACATATTAACTAAAAAGATTTATTTTAAGAAATATAATATGTTATATTTTTCATATTTATAAAACTAATACATTAATAGATTTTAAATTAAATATATGAAAATTGCCTGATTCTTAGCCTTACTTTTGAAACTTCTAAGCCTAATATTAAATAACGAAGTTGACAAGGTATAAACATGACATGTAAACTCTAAGTTTTTTATTTCAGGGAAAACAAAAGATAATCCAGGATATGTTAACAATATTAAACGTTCTATTTCATATATATCAGTCCCACTTAAATTTAACCAGTTTTTTTAAGAATTCTTCTTATGTTATTAGCAGCACAATCAACCAATTCAATCAATTAGACCAAAATATCAACAATCATCATAGTGCATTCAGGCGAGTTGCCCATAAACATTAACAGCGTCACTTTGATCCCTTGGATTCGCCTTGGCCAGTTATAATTTAACACCTACTACACTTTTTTTTTGTTGACGAGGGGGAAACCTTCAAAAGGTACCCGGTGCCGTGGGAGCGACGCCGGGTTATGTGGGATTTTTACAGCACTAAAACCCCCCCCGGTGGCCTTCCTCGGCGCTATGGTGGGACTCCGGGATCTCCATCGGAACACGACCGGAGTCCTATGAGCGCGTGCCCCGTCGGGCTCTGTTCAGGATGAGTGGACGATCATCCCCAAATTTCTGGTGTTACGTCGGTGTGCGGCCACACATACCGACGTCCTTCCCGGGGTCGTTGGCAGGACGGTTCAGGCTCCCACCCTAGCCGCCCATGACCCCGGAAGCCCCTTTTTAGTCGCCTCTTACGACAGGCAGGGGATACCGTAGCCCTATTCTGATGCCCGGGAAAACACCTACTACACCTACTGAGATTATAGTTCTCATTATACTGAAGTGCCTGAATATGAATACACTCCGATTTTAGTTATCGTTCTATGAGAGATTTCAAAAACAATAAAACATTTAAAAGTACTTTTATGGAGTAGGTTGCCGCAGTTTGCCGGAATACAGCTCAAATATCCGTCGCTCTGCGATGGTTCGTCGACACGAAAGAGGAAGGAGGTTTCAATGCATTTGATTTATGCGCCACGTAATGGCCGCTGCGTTGCATTTGTGGCGTGCAATCACCGCATCTAGCATAGGCTCGTTTCATATTTATTTATTCTAAAATTCGGTATATACATATAGTATTTAATCTAAATTTACAAAAATTGTAAACTATTGCAACTGTGAAACATTAGTTATATCTTCAAAGGGGCCCCTCGACGATTAAATTATATAGTTGTTTGATGTAAAAGAAAATCTTTGGTTTTAATTTCTCATTTCAACTCCTAACCGTTCCACTACTGGACTTGCGGTAGCTCTCAAAATGAGATGCTAATGCGTTATAGTGAATCGCGTTGGCCCAGAGCAGATTGACAGACTTCCTTGAAAACATAAAGAACTTTAGGATATGCACGTTCTGGTACTTTGTTCCGCTTGGATGAACATAATTTATTTCAAATATGCATAGATATGAAAAATTTGGAGGTGCAGTGTTGGAAAATTAGTTAATAGGCTAACCGTTTTTTTGTTGGCTGGAAATGCATCGGTGACACATTTTGTATGCCGAATATGTACGGACAGCGGTTCTCAATTATCATTACCTGGCATTATCAGCTCGCTTGCCGGCTATTATTTTAAATAAAAGTATACATTATTAGTCACGTTACATGTCCGGAGTTGACTTTAGGAATATCAAAATAACATTTATATGGAAAATTTGAAATTCGGATAGCACTTCAGTCTCGAGATAAATTTAGAGTATAAATTTCATGTACATTAAAAGTTTATTGGTGTAATTTTTTATATTCTCGTTCTTAAATTTCATCAATTATCAGATCATTGTACAGCTGTAAGTATTCGCACTAAGTAATATAGTGCATAAGTAGTGAATTACTTGTATCTTAATTTGTAAATAACTGCACATACAATATTTTGTAACATCAATAACAAAAGTACATTGACAGAATACTCGTGTTCAGTTGTTGCTGATTACTATAGAACCATGCAGAGTGATTCACACATCGCACTTTTCGACGCGAGTGTACGAGTGCAGGTCACGAGGTTGCAATATTATGTACAAATCAGGAATCATGTGTCACTAGTGTGTATGGTTTTCGAAGCGCAAAGTGCTACGTTATTCAACTTAATGGCTATTAGTTTGGTTCGTTAGTGGAATATTGCTAACGAATGTGCAGAGGCCGCGCATTCCGGCGGCAGCGTGGTGAAACGCTCAATTAGCACACACACTGCTCGCTACTCTACTATTCTACTTCGATTTTCATATAAAACGTCAGTAATCACGTCACGCTATACGAGCAATATAGCATTCAATGGTATTGCTAAAAGGTCTTTTGTTTTCATGTGTTTTAGTGCAATCGAACATTTAAGAATTTTGACGTCCCTTAAACGGCAAAATGAATATATGCTTTGGTTTACTACAATTATTTTACTTTTAAAACAAAGAGCTATCCGAAAATATTTTCTTGAAAAGAATAGCTTGTCTTATTAAAGCGTATCTGGTAACGGAAGACGCTCAGAAGTCGGTTTTGCCGTGATGGAGATGATTAATATGGCTCATTTGCGGCACGCGCCCTCTTCATACAGCAGCTACGGGCTCCGCTACACGCCGCTACGAAACGCTACGTGCCCGACGTACATCGTTTACGCTTCCGCACGGAGAATTTATTAGATCCCACCCCATTTATACCTTTTATCTCCATTATGTATTTAATGTCGTCTCATCGGTTCAGTGGTATGCTAGGTGAAAATAGGTCTAATACTGGTTTTGTTATGTTTAAAAATAATTTACGGACTGATTCATTTCATTTTTAATGTAATACTGTATTAATGTTTATCAGTAATTTAAACAAAAATATGTGCATCTACGAGTATGTGATTTGTATCGTATGATATTTGTATGTTACGTCGCTTTCTATACATGTTTTTTCTGTATCTTTCCTTGTAAATACTGGGAAAACACACTTATCAAATCTTTTATTGTTTGATTGCGTTAAAAAGCTTCTAAAAGCTCAATATTATTGTTGTAATTGATTTCTAATGCCACATAAACCCCTCAAACGTGTTAGAAGAGTGGACTGGGAGATAAAGAGCCCGTTCTTCGAACGTCTTCGTGCAGAGTTCCGCAGAGTGCTTCGTTTTCTTTTTAACGTAAAAGACGGACAATATTTATTTTATTGTTAACTCTATTGAAACTGTATAATTCGAGAGAACTTGCTGACTGTACTTTGTGCAGCCAGACTGTAATAATACAAGTTCTCTGCGTAGGAATTATAATAAGGGAATAAAACTTGAAGCATAACACGAATCAAAGTTTTGGTCCAGATAATTAATGTAAATTTACACAAAACACAATTTGTAATTTATTAAAAACTTCTGTATACATAATTAGCTGTAACATTTTTTGTATTTAGTTCTTTTTTTAACTATATTCGTTTAGAAAACTTAAATTGTTTCCTTTAATTTTAACATGTATGAAGTGATTTGTTTTTTGACAGGGGTTTTAATAAATGTAATGAGGATTTTTTTGCATCTCAAATAATATATTTCATTGCGCAGTTCTATAAGGATAGATCTTTATAGATATTCCCAACATGTGATATATTTGAATAATTTTAATTTTTGTAAAGTCGGTGACCACGTATTAGTGGCATATTAATCTGCATCGAAGAAGTTCCCGAAGCTTTCTCACCAGGTTGACTGATGATCCGAACGGGGTAACTGGTTCAGATGGCTCAGCACCGATGAAACTATCACTAATGAAGAAAGTTAGATGTTACTACTAGACACTACCAGTAACTCGTGTTAGTAGGGTTGAATTCTATCGTAGTAGATATTACATTATCTGAAATCAATCTTAACCTTGTCACGTGTCGATAGACAATGTTTTGCAAATGTTTTAAGATATTTGTATGTATTTGACATTTTCAGAATTGAAGAAGTTGATGCGTCTGAATTCTTCGAAACGATTTGGATTACATTACATTTAAACAACAATCTTTTATGAAACTCAAACCAGTTCTCTGTGTTATGTAAACAAAAATCTTGAAGCACATTAATACTTTATTCACAGCATGAAAAACTTATGCTGTAATTTTTTAGATGAATAACTGTGTTTGGATGTATCATTTTGCGGGAATTTTCTTAATCCTAATATTGTCTATAATAGCTTTGTCGATATTTGTGAAACAGATACCTGTGAAATATGAATGCAAATGCGCCAAATAACGTCCTTACATGCAGCTAGACCGCGAGTGAAATTTTTCAGTGTGCAACGGTGCTGTCCCATGCGAATCCTTGTAAATTTATGACCCTCGCTTTCACGATGCCCTGTTTAGAAATACTGGTCCTTTCTCCGTACGTCAGATTAGATATCTAGGGTGATACTAAACTTAAATCTTTAAAGATGTGATATTAATAATTGTGTTTTTAAAAGTGGTGAATATAGAAAAAGTTTTTGGGAACATTTGTGGGGGAAAAGATGAAATAGTATTGAAAGCTTAAACGGTTATGGTTAAATATTATGCATTTAAATATATAGTTGACTGTGGAACAGTGGTACTGATAATAATCATGGTTATCATCATAGAAAAATGATATGAATTATTAAGAAGTATAGCTTCGAATGCACGTGGACCCAGTCAAATAGGGCGGTCACATATCTAAAAGATCGAAAGTGGAAATCTAAAACTTCATACGGCAAAGTTACGTTGCTTGAAACAACTGGCTCTTCCGCAGAAGTAGATATGGTAACCCCAATTAAACATTACAAAACCGTACGGTACCGATCCACCAGATTTTAAATGTTATATTCTCCTTATTATCCTCACTTATTTACATTTTTGGTACGAGAAAAGTACGTGTAAAGCACAAGCCATTAAATTGGGATGTCACAAAAGTAGCCGGTATATAAATACCAAAGTGCAATTTTCGAAGTAAAACATAGCATTTTACAGTCGTCAATACGCACGGGACTGGTAGTAGCGAGCGAGCGCCCGACGGTCGACCTGCAAATGTAAAATCCAAATGTAAAAAATAAAGTTGCACGAATACAACTTTACTACAAGTCCGACTTAGACTTGCATAATATAGTAGGTCGCTATTTTATGACTGCAACATGTAATGATAAGAGCAGTAATAGCCCGGTTTCAACGTCGTCTTTTCACTTGCAGGAACTTGGTTCGAACCCTACATTAACATTAATTTTTAGAAGCTATTTGCGTATTTGTGATAAATCGCTCGCTTCAATGAAGGAAAGTATTGTGAGGAAACCTGCATGGTTGAAAGTTCTCCGTGAAGTTCTCAAAGGTGATACTTGACCATGATAGCGGATTGTGCCCATAGTAGTATTCGCGAGAGGAGATTTTAGCCCACCAGTGGAACAATTGGGTTGGGACGACATTGATATAATGTAATTTAAGATGTGTTCAGACTTATAATCGATGTCCGTTCCAATAAATAATGAAAGCAGAAAAAAAGTTGTACGAATGTTATAAAAACCTTCGGATACCCAGATGAAATAGTAATAAAAATAAAAGACGTAGTTCTGACTATCGTAAATACATTTGAATAGTAATATCTTTGTAAGATGGATACAAGACTCTTGTACGCGACATAAAGCTGGATTCGGTGCGATCCGTATGGCTAGAGGAAATAAAGTTGTGATTTATGTAAGTGAAATGTGTTTCAAACAACGCTTTTTGTATCAGCCACTCGCTGTTGTAGCGAAAAATTTTACTGTGTCAAGACTATCTTTTTAGAATAATGTTGGGGACCAGGTTTGTTTAAAGACATTTGAATTTTCTAGGTACTTTACGACAAATTGGTCATTTAAAATACATTATATGTACAGTCGTCTGTTTGAAAACGATAATATGATAATTGTAATAATAATTTAAAGTTAGATGTAGCAAATACATGGGTATTCAAAATTATGTGGATTTTAATGGAAGCAGAATTCACACTATTTTGTAGCTAATGACGCTTGAAAATATAATTGCCATTTAACTCACTCTTTGTGGTTTTGATTCAATGTAATTTAATGTTACCGGCAGATTCTATACTATAACTAGAATGATTGCTGTGAATTCTAAACTCGGACAGTTTGCAGATGGATTTAACACATGAAATCCGATGTAGTAGGTATAATATAAATTATAAGTTACAATATAGTTACTTTTCTGTTGAAAACAAAACGGTCTCGTATTCACACTTCTGGACAACGATTTTCTGTGTTGGGGGTGTGTATATTCACAATACATAACTCAACATATTACAAAACACAAATGACCTATCATCTGCATCTCTGCTACAGCAGGGAATCGTACCCGATACCCTTCACCCAGCCGTCGCGGTTATTATCCGGTGACGACATCATAATATTTATTCAATGCAATATTTCTTGCAGGATTCCATACGCTGACAAAATCACTCCAGAACCAATTCTAAACAACAATGCGAGTCGCGATATAAAAGCGGACTCGATCAGAAACAGTTATAATAGCCAATTCAAAGTTGGTATTTACGGCTGGCGGAAGAAATGTCTCTACATTTTGGTGATGGCACTCATGTTCATGATGGTTATCAATCTTGCGCTCACGCTTTGGATTCTCAAAGTTTTGGATTTTAATTCGGTAAGATTATTTTTATTGTGTCCTTTATTTTTTATTTTATGTCAGTTCGTCTGTTTGATATTAGTAGGTTTATGAAAAACATAAGTATTTATTTATTTAATAACACTATATTGACCCTGGCAATGGTGGTACAATAGGCGGAATAATAAATAGAGTTAGGTCCATTTAAAAAAAATTATACACGTTAATCGTCAGAATGTGCAGAGATTACCAATCACGGAAGCGGTTTTTCTTTGACAAAAAAATAATGGAAGTATCTGATCCGAATAAAATTTTCGATTGTTCGGAGTACGAAACAATACTTCTTAAACGAAGAGGAATTTTTTAGCCTCATGTATTTGTGTAAATTGTCATGAGAGATTTGGCGTTTTGATATTTGAGAAAGGAGACTATTATTACTACTTTACTTTCTATTCTTTTTTTATAAACAAAAAAACAATAAAGGCGAAATACATGACTTTCCTTTTCAGATTGTATACGGTTGCTTACTTTTTTCACACACAAGTTCATTGGACGCCTTAAAGAATAATTACTAGACATAATTTTAAATGCTGATAATAAATCAAACAACAATAAAACTTTGGAAGGTCTAGAAATAAATTGCTATTATCGTTTTAAATGTTATTTTCTTTTGTTTATAGGAGGGGATGGGTCAGTTACGCATAGTGCCAGGAGGTCTACAGCTTCTAGGCCAAGCTTTAATGTTGGACTCACTATTCGCATCCAGCATCAAATCACGTCGAGGACAGCCCATATCCATTGAGTCTTCGAGAAACTTCACGGTTTTAACTCGAGATTATCATGGTGTACTACAAAGTAGGTTATTTTTAGGTAAGCTAGTAAATGCCTTTTAGCCATTGAAATTCTAATTCGTTTATACAAGTATTACTGGAATAACTAAACCAAAACAACAGCGTAGCAGTGAATTTGGTAGCGTACTTGTAGGCGTTTGTTTTCCGAGATAATCTTTAAATCCGGTGAACAAATTTTGTCGCGATGTTCGCCGTTTGTTAGCTAACTTTACTGAGAAAGATTTTCAAATATTTTTAACTTAAAATTTTAAACGCTTTGTGACTTAACAATTTTTAAAATACTAATAAATAACATATACAGAATGAGTTTTTTTTAGGGTTATAACAATTTTACAGCATTAATTAGCACGCACACACAGACACACACATATATATATATATATATGTCGGAAAGGTCATGAATACGGGAGTTCTATTGTCTGACGAGTCGCAAGCGTCATCGGTACGTCACTGGGACGTCATCGATTCATGCTTCGATGGAGTCTATATAATATATGGTTCTGTGAGAGCCGGCAAGGGGACTTCTCTGCAGTCGCCGTGACAGCTACGCGTCTAGAAACTGTCTTACGACTCGTTACTACTTTCTCACTTCCCTACGTGACGCCTACACAAAATATCTAAAGAGGATTCTTGGCATAATGAACCTCTAGATCCGATATATATGTATATGGATATGTATAATATCTAATACTTTTGATCACAAATTCAAATCAAAATGTTTCATTTCCTATATGCTTTAATAATTATTTTAAGTCAAACTTTCAGTACTTGCTTTCTTACATTCTTCTCATTTCCTGGTCAGTGATCAGTGATACCTTTGGTTTTGCTGATGTCCATGGGCGACTGTGATGACTTACCATCAGGTGGCTCGTATGCTCGTTTGTCGGCTATTAACATAAAAAATATACTTTTACCACGAAATGTAATCAAACGGTAGAGAAAATTCTAAAATATTAATTTCACTCTTGTACTCGTAGCTTCTTAGAGTAAGAAGATGCAAAAGAATAAAAAATATCGTTTTGTTGAAAATTTGTTGACCAGGTCATGATCGTTTAGAACTAAACGTAGCACGACTAGAAGTAAGGGATTCCCGTGGAGTCCTTATACTCGGTGCATCTGAAGATGCTGTCACAATGGGTGCAGAAAATCTGGTTGTGGCTAGTCCCGCTGGCGCCACCTTCCATACAGCTGTGCAAACACCACTCGTGAGAGCACCGCCGTCAAAGCAGCTTGTGTGAGTAATATTATTTATATATTGATCATTTACTTGAATCATAATTGGTGCCTAATAAACTGTACTTGTATTGTATAATTAATTTTCACTTGTTTATTGGTTTTGATAACATTTGTAACAATTATTATTTTTCATATGTAACAATTATAATTTATCGATGTAATACTAACTTGCCAACTCTACACCGCAACAGTTTTTAGAATGAAGTATTTACTGAAAGCCTTTAGTGTGAAAGATGAAGTGAAAAAGTTATAGATCGATTAAAAGACAAGGTTAAATGGGCAGAAGCAAATTTTTAATTTTTAAAATCTAACTTCGCAATGCTTCAAAAATATACATTTTGAACAATCAAGATTCCACGGGCGCCGACGTTTGAGATTTTCTTAAAAACTCTATGGCTAAACATACATGTAGCGAGTACGATGTTTATAACGAGCAAAGGGCGTCATTACAGGCAGGCAGTGAACACAACAGACGACTGCGGATAATAATGATACACGTCGTGAGATGTATCTGTAATATATATATCTCCATGAGTCTTCATTTCAGAACATTGCAGCAAAGATATTTCTTCACGGAAATACTTTGAACACGAGACAGAAACCAAGGAAAATTTAATGAATATAAGAGTAAATTTATAATTCAGGTGAAAAAGTTCTTTAGAAGTAGGGTTACAAATTTCAATTGATAAATTGATAAAATTACTACATGAAAAGTATATTGCAGAAAATATGTATGTTGGTAAAATTTAAATGGCTATTCAGAAAGGTATTCTCTTGTGACATTTCCACTTAGAAGCTAAATTAATTCATTGATTGATTATAATTTACTTTTATGTAAGTACATTTATTTACCTACATAAAAATAAATTATTCTGCAATAAATCCGGTGTGCACCTAACCATATTAAAAGCGTGCTACAATTGGACCAATTTAAATTAATTCTTATAACTAATGAAGTGCAGCATAATTAGGCGTGTTTATTTGGATAAGTATGTTGCAATTACATTTTCAGGCTAGAATCTTCGACGCGCTCATTAGAAATGCACGCCGCTCAGAGCATTGCTTTAGAGTCGCGCGCAGGTGACATCACCGCGAGCTGTCTCACCACCTTCCGACTGCGGTCCGTCGCTGGTGCGGTAAGTGGAACGTAAAAAATTATATGAATCTGATCCCTTGCAAACTTTCAGATTCGAATATTACTCACATATATGACACATCACATGCCCACATATACATACACGTTCGTGAATACACACACGCAAAAAATAACTACTTAAAGACGTAACAATTTAACTGCCTCTTATATTCAAGTTATATATTGAACGTTCACCATCTATACTACCAGCAACTAAAATCTAAAGTTAAAAATTGCAATAATGAATAGAATTTAACGACTTTATAACCAATTTCTTATTCAATACGTTCACTTTATGGTTCAGTATTAT
This sequence comes from Megathymus violae, assembly GCA_003671415.1. Taxonomy (NCBI): domain Eukaryota; kingdom Metazoa; phylum Arthropoda; class Insecta; order Lepidoptera; family Hesperiidae; genus Megathymus; species Megathymus violae. The sequence continues at coordinate 8,378,207 of PDGT01000010.1, forward strand.
ACAAAAATGATTTAACGGCACAATTTTACATTTAAGTAACTCTTACTTTTGTGTTAATAATAAACTGATTTGATATGATGTTTTTCGAATGTTATTCTTACAGATACGTTTAGATGCACCTAGCATATACATGCCGAAGCTGAAATCAGCGTTACCCCTACCACCATCAACGCCGCACACGCACGACCCACATCACCAAAACATTTACCAGTTATGCGCATGCGCAAATGGTAAACTGTTTTTAGCACCACCGCACGGTGCATGCGCAGCCAGAGAAGAGAGTCTTATCTGTCGATGATACAAACGAATTAATAAATTAATAGTTAAATGTTGAATGTAATCGATGAAACTTACAAGCTTATTTATTTTTTATTTGCTAACTTATTTTCGAGTAGCATGTGTATTTATAAACTACAAATATATCTTATCGACCATGTAGCTATATTTATTTGTAATTTGTATTAGTACTGATGCGTATTGATGAAAATTAAATCCTGTAAAGTAATATTTCAAAGGTATAAGGTAAATGGACTTATTTGAATTGTCAAATACAACGACTTTATAAACGTATCAAAATACATTATTTATAATAACTAGTGCCTTTTAAAGTCGCGTTTAGGTTAATGGTTGGTTGAAGAATAGATTTTACCCGATGCGTTTTGCCTGCAAAGACAATGTTAGTATATAAAAATAGAGTTATACTTATTGTCTGATTGTTGTGATAGTTTATAGAATATTTAGTCCGAATTTGAAGTAAATATGAAATGTAAAATAATAGGTAATAATTGTACTCGGTATTGTTTCATCTTTGAATAGTGCTATTCGCTGTTATCAAATTTTAGTTATTTTTAAATATGTCAAATATAATTCCGGTCTTTTTAGAAATATACAGGTGTAATCGTAAAATTTTTGCGAACAGTTATTGGTGAGCAAATGTAAAATATTACCACAAAATATAAATCGCTTTCAAATCTATAATGAGCTTAATGTATGTAGTCAATCACATTTTAAGAAACCGCTATGATGTAATGGAGTTCAGATAAAGGTTCTTCAATGAAGAGAGGAGGGCTTAGGAAAAAAATACCCGGGAACATTTAATGATGAATAATAATTTTTAATGATAATTAATGAGTAAGTGTTATTTGTGTAAGATTTGTTTTAACGGTACGTATTATTTACGGATATCAATACTAGTTATTTGTAATAACTTATTTAAACGACACTAGTCATATATTAAAATGTAGATTTTAAATTAATTTAGCGGCGATGTCTGTATAATTTATAGTTACTTATAAAATATAAGTATCTTTCACCGTTTTACAAAAGATGTGAATAAATATTGAAACAGAATAGACGATTAAATAGAAAATAAATATAAATTGTTTATTTTGTGTATAGATTTATATAATTGCAAATGATTAAAAACATTTTGTGTTGACGACAACATATCTGCAATAGTAATATATTTACCATTTTTATTTAAAAAAAATGGACAAATTTATTTTATGGAAATTCTAGTGACAATTACTATTGTATTTATAAACCAAATACTCTTGATTAGAATAATTATCCCCTAGAAAAGTTCTCGTAGAAAGAAAGTATGGTATTTGTTGTTAAATTATATAATGCAATGTTTTATTTAATGTATGTCGTTTTAGCGAAACTTGTTGGTATTACTGTAAATATACAAAAATATAAGTATATAAAAAAAATAAAGTGAATTGTTCTTTTTTTATAATTTTAAAATCCAAAAAAAAGATAATAAATGTTTTTCTTGAATTCAAACTTTTTTCTGAATTCAAGTTTTTGTTACTTATAAAATAGCAACACTTTTACTGATGAATTATTTTACAACAGGTACAAGGTTTAATAAATTTTAGTACCTAAACTATGTCTTGAATACAACTTTAAAATCTTCACGAAATCCTTAATTGAATTTTATTCGCTAACCGCCAGATTACTTAATTGCATTATGTACGAACAAAGCATAACTTTAAAACTTTATGATTTAATTTGGATTAAAAGGATGTTTCCCTAAGGTAATTGACAGACTTTTATGCACTCTACTTATCTTTAAGACAATAAATTACGTGAATATAATTATTTTTTATTTGTTGAGAATTTATTTGTATATTTTTTCGACTATAGATGGTACTCAATACACTAAATTAGTTAATTATGTAATGTTAAATATAATGAATCTTCAAATGCCTGTGTGTATAGCTTCACAACATTAAGTACGGGATACTGGCCTATTTTTTTTGTAAAAGAACATGTTTCGGCACTGGCCAGATTAATATATACTACCGCAAAAAAAAGAAAACATAAAAAGACAGATTAATGATTTTAAATGTGTGGTATAGTTTATGAATTATTTTCACTGACTTTAAACATGGCGTATTGTCTATAGAAATATTGAGTGTATATGTATGTGCTTTCATTTTATTTTGTGTCGGTCGTGATTGGGTGCATACTTGTCACAGAAATAGTCATTCGTCGATATGAATGACCAATAACAAATAACATTAATACGTGCCATTAACACTTTACGATCATGAAGGTTTTCTGTAGTGCTGCAAATGGATACGTGAAAATAATGTCATGTTTTATGTGTTTCCCTGTTTTAAGTTGTACGTACATGAGCCTGACTGCGCTTTCTTTCACTTTAAAATATTTTCCTTAGTATTGACGTTTATTTTCCCCATTTATGATGCAGGTATAAAGTATATTGCGAACCAATGAAAGCCAACTACAAAGACTGAACATAATTCACAAATTTTATAAAACGTGGCGAATTCCGGTTAGCAACAAAACAGCCAATAAGACGGGGATATTGCAAAACACAATGAGTCTCTGAGCAGTCACTGCTAAAGTTTAATTAAAGATTCATGATAAATTGTCGCACCGAGCTGCATTCTGCGCCACGTCTCGCACGTGAATAACGTCCGTTTCGCGAACACTTAAATAACTTAAGCCCGTAACCTAACAATAAATTCATGAGCCTTCTGCTCCTTTTGTTTGAGGCGCGCTATTTCTACACTAATTGGCAGGAAGAACCGTTGAATCGTCTCATACAGCGCGCCTCACTGCCTTACCATGATCACGTCATTAAAATAATATGTAACAATAACGCATGTTCACTACAACTTAGCATTATTCATGCTTCCATTGTTTTAAATAATCAAATTAAAATGGTAAGCAAATAAAACAAAGAAATTTGAGACTGTTACGTAAATTTAAAATTTGAATTTTATATCACTTCACTTCACTATTGAAGTGACTACTGTAAATGAAGTGGCAATTTTATACTTAACTTTTCAAAGTCATAATTCCTTTCTTGCTGTCCCTGCAATAAGATTTTTTAAACACTTAAGATTTGAGCTTGTCTTCTCACTAATACCACTTTTGTATGTATTAAGCATTGAAAAATACTTTTTATATATCATAATCAAGCTTTATTGAATGTTAAGGACACTAATAAATAATTTAATATTCACATAAACTGCTACAATACTATTTAGTAAAGAGAGTGTCCACTAACACAATACTTTTCATTTCGGAATATGTAATCACATTGTTCCTGTGTTTTATATGTCATTTAAACGTTATTTTTAGCAAACACTCAGTCACAAACCCTTGAGTTATGAAGCCAATTCAAATGGCTTGTCCTTATGAATCCGTGGTGTTGAGGAGCTAGATAGCCTAAATATTAATATGTTGATGACGCCTTTGTTGCTGAGTTTTAGCATACTTCCTAGTCATACTTTGACAAAGTTTACCTGTAGTTTCCGATGTAGACATTCGTTTTTCGTTTCTCATATACCAGAGGTGCATTTGCAATTTTCCTCAATATTTTATGTTGCAATAACAGCAACACAAGTAAATGACACACTGGGGTGGCGTTCGGAATTACTTACGAGTTCATGTTTCTCAACGACACCCTAACAATGACCACTGCAGTTTTGTACCACAGAATAAACAGTGGAAGGCAATGTATTACTGCAAAATATCGAAATAAAAAAAATCCGTTTATATTGAACATATTTTAATGTCCATACGATTTCCAACATTTTCATTTTTATTTCAAATATACATTTATACTGCGTACAACTCTGTCTCCAAACATAACATATACATAATGAAGAACATGTTACAAAAGTTTCTTTTTGCTTTGTAGTCGTATACGATTTTATTTCTTTAGATCATTGTCAAGTTTGGACACGTTCCATTCCCAAAAAGTTTTACCAGTGTGTTTGTGATATTATCCCCACAGCCTATAATGTAACTTGGCCATATATTCGACACTTAATAAACAGGGTGGCCCATAGTAACCTCCTCTCTCAAATTCCTATTGCTCATTGAAACTGACACTAGCCAAAGGGAAAATGTATAGATGGATAGCTGCCTTTGCGTCAATTTTGTTGCCATCAAACAACTTAGAGTGCAACACTAGGCTTTTTATTCTCGTGCCTTTAATGAAAATAGACGTATATCATCGTATATCGTTGTTCGTCGATTGTTCCATTGGGAATATATGCCGGAATAAATATATATAAAAAAAATTAAAATATGAGTAAATATATTTGAAGAGATCGATTCCACTTTCAGATATCGAGGAAAATTGTGCTTCCGTCCAAACGAACGCGTAACAGAAGGAACGTTTGGCTGCACTATAATTGTCTAGAACTTCCTTACAATGAATTTTATCACATGATTTAAAGTTTTAACTACACAAAATACAGTTGGTGCAAATTTGAAAATCATAAGATAAAGGACGCCTCTTTTTTGCTACTAATTTGCTATAAAATCGTTTCAGCCTAAATAACATTTCAATGAAACGCATGTTAATCTACATAATTGGGTTTGTAATGAAACAGAATTGTCGATATTGTAAAGCCTCGTCTAAGATCTTTCTTTTTTGTAACTTTGTTCCGCTAGTGGACACTATCACCAATTGTTGCTTGGATGTCAAGTTTGGTTGGCGTGGATGTCAAGATTTTCATTAACTGGATCTTAGTCAAATTCCAGGGTGCAAATATGAAGTTACTAGTTATGAATTTGAATAGTAAAGTGTACGGCTACAACAGACACACGAATAATAAATACATCAAAGGAGAACATAACTTAGGTATTGAGATCGCTCTTACTACATACATTTTAGCACACATTTTAAAACATAACAGCCAGATTAAAATAGTGTCGTATTCGTCAAGGACATTACTTCGACGATTTGATATTAAAATAATATTTATATTGTGCTTGTTCAAGTCTTTAATTAATAGTATAATTAGAATCTTCCTTAATTTTTTATAGCACGTTGTTATGGACCACGCTGTGAAATAGTATTGATATTTTTGACTGTTAAAGTAAATACTAAGTTCTGTACTTAAGAACAATATTCTATTTACATACCAGTACAACTAAGCTTTTTTTTGAGTATTATTTACTTCTGTCTTTAAAACATCACAAAGTACAGTCGTTCAATTGAGCGAAGTACCTACCTTATCAATCATAAGCATCGAATATCTCCACAACGCGAATAGTATGCAGTTCTCCCAGAATCATCTGGCCATTGCAACCCGTGAACATCAGTAACCAAACTGAAACGAAAGCACAATATCTGAGAATAAACATTTATCTTACACATAACTGTGCATTAGGAATTGAATCCACGACCTTTAAATCATAACCACTTGAGCTACAGTGATGTTCAAAACCTAAGGTGTATTTAAATTAATGACAACTTAAAGTGTTGATTTTGACTCTAATTACAATATGCTTCTATTGCATTGTCGATTCAAATATACTTTCAGTATTTGGTAAAATCAAAGTTGCAATACAGTGAACCGTCGGTTATGTTACCGGGTCATCGTTCGATTTGACGGAGGTGGAGCGTGGCTCGCTCCGATTAGGACGCTTGCCTTCATCCGATTGGATTACAGATCTGGAGGAAGTTAAACATGAGTATGTTTGATGTGTATTGCTGTTTCTAATGCTTTAATTATTCGGTGAAAGACTGTATCTTGTACATTATAAAAAAAAACATTATTATTACTACGTACATAAATTAACAAGACTGTATTATTGCCTTTTCTCATATCACCACGACTTTCCTTCTGAGTGTTTAATGATTTCTCAAATGTTTTTTATGTTGTCATTAACATATACATATTTGTAACATAAGCTCGGAGAATAAACCTATATTATCTGTCGCTATTACCTACCCAAACCGGGATCGAGTTCAGTACCCCCTGTACATATTTATATCATGACTCTACTTTTTTAAGTGTATCTTGTATAACAATAGTTAATAAATACAAACCGATCACTCGGCCGGTAAGGCGATCCAAGTGACGACCTAATTTACTCGTACAATGATGAGGTGTCAACTGAAATAAAAAAATTAAGGAATTGTATTCTTGCAAAAGACCTATGACTTTACATCCCATTTTCTTATTTGGTTGAAACAAATCAAGGTATTTTTATGACTTGTAACATTCTAACTCTTGCATTCTTATATCATTACTACTAATATGAAAGTGACTTCATTGAATACTATAAAAAAATCCTTTTTCCTGGTTCTCATTTATATTTCGGTTTACGCTGTACTTTTGCTATTCACGTGAAATCTCTTTAAATAATTTCTATTTCGATCGTCTTTCAAGTAGGAAGTCCATTGCTTTTTTGAGACCTAGGCTGGCTATATATTGCTTAATTTTACCAGCGATTGTGTTCGCGTGGTATCTCTTAAGTTTTATGATATTTTAACCATAAATTTTAATATAACATAACTCAGTTAAAACAGTAAAAGCAGATCAGTATGCAGTAGGCAGCAGTATGATAATGCTTGTTATGCAAATCTCTCAGAAACTGTTCGGCTTCATTACTTTTTATTACGTTTATGGAAGTGATCAGTGAATAAGAGACTGAGTCTGTGATCTGTTATTACACAGATTTCTTGTTGTCATTACACACACTCTTCTGGTACTGTGTGAGGAATACGTGCCCATTATTTAACATGACGGATCCCCAGTTAGCCTAAATCTTGAATCTTACCGTGCAAAAAATATGGATTTCAAGATTGTGTAACTTTTTTCGAACCATTTCATCAGTCTGAATGATAATAAATTAATGCTTTTTAGTTTATGACCCTGTAAGATAATTTTATTACAATGCTAAGAATATGGTATGTACAATATTTGGGTCGAATATAAATTCAAATAATGTTTTAGACATTATGCTAAAGAAACTTAATGGAATTTCAAATGTTATTATCATGTTACTGAAGCATGAATCCTAGCTAAGCTAACGACGTCTCAATAGTCACATCGATATCAAGTACCAGAGCGAGATGTAGCTGACTAAATGCCTGTTAGGAATCCAGTTCTGTAACAGTGCAGCGTCCAATGCTCACCGTCAAATTGCATTACATTAGGCACTGCTTGCATTCCGGCTGCTTAAATGATCCATCTGTTTAGTTTTGGCCTTTAGGGTTGCTAATATTTATTACTATAGTAGATATCATCAGTAGGAAGTGACAATTGAAAATCTGAACTTTCTGCCAGTCATCAATTGAGAACTGAAATTTACTGAGTTATTAACATAACTAATGCGTATAAAGCTCCCCACAAATTTACGGGAAATAAAAGAATAGGAAAAAAATATATTATTATTGAAGGTCACAAACCAAAATATGCTAAATACCATTTACCATCATAATTTTATTATCAATACTTCTTTAAATATACAGGCAGCCTTTGTATGTTTGTGTCTTAAATATTTGTTTTTTAGGATAAGCGTTTGAATGCTTACTTTCGTCTGAAATCTAAGATGGGTGCACTCCATGTGCATGTGCACTCCCAGCTTTTTTGCAATTAATTTGGTTCTGAATTTGGACTTTATTGTGACAGGGAGGTGTGTGTGTGTGACAGCGCCTTTGGGGGATACTGCCATTTATAGGCTTAACATCCGAGCTTTATACCAGATTCAAACGAATTCCGTGGCATCATCTAAGCTTACAGGCAATGCGACAAGCCTCGTTCGTATAAAATGAGATTGATGGTAATTGACACTCACTACTGGTTGCCGGTCTTCCAGCTATGGACCAAAGTCAACTTTTAAGAAGGCGACACGGTCCCGCCAGTATACTAAAGCTAGAATGGATGCAGTAAAACCCATTCCGGCGTTTGCATTTTTAATACAAACAAGGGATACTGTCCAACGCACTCAAGTTGTTGATGACGAAGTAAAGAATAGTATAACGTCGGTATTAAATAAAAAAACATATTATTGTATGTATGCTATATACATGAACACTAAGGCTTAACAACGATGAGTAAGTTTGAGCTTGTCGCATACCCACATTAAAATAGACATTACCGTCATAAATGTTAACAACGTGTTGACAACCGTATGTTTTGGGTGGCGGTATTGTGTTAGCTTCATTTATCGCGTGACAGCTCGTCTGACGCCCTGTCGGCGTGATGTAGGTCAACTCGAAGACGGTACCCTCTGTACTGCACATAATTGAATTATCCAAACCTGTTAGTTACTTTTACGTATTATTGCTGGCTTTTATATATATTTTTAAGGAAAAACAATTTAATGGTAATTACACGACAAGTGTGTAATTAGGAAGATACATTCGGAACCCCCGACTCCTCACTCGAAATTACTCGTACGACCATGGCCATAGTGTTATCTTTACCTATAATTATATCGAATCCTAACTAAGCTGTAGTAATTCATCCCTGGTCTAGTAATAGAATTATACCAACAGACTTAAGATGTATCATACATATGCTTAGTTAAGATATATTAAAAGCTTTTATATAACTGTCATCCAGAATATAATAAACCGCACGGCTAATTGTTATTTTACAGTCGTTTTTTTTAATAAACCGCACGGCTATTTTACAGTCGTTTTTTTCTCTTTTTCTGTATGTCTACCATTTCAACCTGATGTTGTAATACGAATATGATACAGGTACTAGCTACATTACATTACAGAGTTACAAGTTACATTATATCCGGACGTTGTCAACATAATCCAGTGAGGTCACAACTGTCTACATGTCAACGCTGGCAACGAGACTTTAGATGATGCCTTTATCGTTTGCGGACACGGAACCTTGAGAGCTTATACACTGTGAGCGAGATTGTAACATATACCACAGTTCTAATATATAATATCGTTTCATAAATATACCATTCAGCTGGGCATTTCTTTATTTTTATTGCACTAAGCTTTATTTTACTTCGAAATATATTAGAATGCGATTTGCGATTGGGGTAATGTTATATTAAATGATATTCTTAAAATATTTCAATATAGCTCTCTAATCCTAGAAATCGTGTCATTGTAATGATATAACTGGAATTCCCGTAAATAATTATCAAAACAGGTGTATTAAAAATATTGGTAAAGATTGGCCATCTTGAAGACGTTTTGTTCACCATACAATAAATAATAGAGAAGAAATAAATCTCGCATGTTATATTGAATAAATAACTTTATAGAAATATTCAAAATACACGCTCGCACTATGGTCACTGTAGTGTTATAGTAAAAGATCTAGAAATTTGGAAGATAGAATATATAAAATATTCCTGGCGGTTACAGTAAATTTGTTACAGGAGATAATAACTTAAGAAAGTAAAAGTCACTTGTAAGTAGGTCTTGGCCTAAAGCTAGGCCCGTCGTGCCTGTCGCTTCTCCAGCGTGTAGCGCGCAGAGGATTTGCGGACAGGAGCGTGAGTTAGGGTGCAAGACACGACCGGAGTCCCCGTGTTCAGCGCTCGAAGACCTCGGCGACTGGAGCGTGCGTTGGGACGCACGAGACGTACAGAGTCTCCGGTGTTCAGCACATGTAGACCTCGTTGATTGAAGAGCGTGTTGGAGTGCTCAAGACTTCAGTGTCTCTGATGTTCAACACACAAAGACCTCCTTGACCAGAGAGTGCGTTAAGGCGCACGAGACATGTATGTATATTCCGGAGTCGAGAGTAACAGAAGATTTCCGGCTATGAACGTGAGACTGTTCCGTGTCGTGACAGAAGTGTTCCGAGTCTACGTGCGAGACTCTCAGTCTCGTCACAACTCGCCTTTTATGTGACGAATTTTCTACAATGTTCTTTTTTTTGTATTATTTTTTTATGAATTTAAAGTTTCTTGACGGCTTAATAAATTTTATTATAAAAGAGGGCAAAATTATACATATTAAAAATAAAAGTTACCACGGTGACAATAATTTGTGACATTTGCCAAATATTTGACAACAATACCAAAACATGAAACATAGTAAAATAATTAAAGAAATTACAGAATAAGTGGATAAAAGATACAGGAAATTATAAAAGAAGTTTACCAAAGTAGTATTACAAAAATTACAAATCACGCGAGTACCAAAATGTTACATATAAAAACATGTAAGTATCTAAATACTACAACACATACAATTGTAATTGTTTTCAGTTTTCAAGAACCAACAAATTCAAGTTAGAAATCGAACTCAAAACTACACAGTTGACGGGCATAGTGACCAACTGAGCTTTGGATGAATAAAAAACATACTGGTTTTCAGTTTTAATTATTTACTTTTAAGATTGCAATATTGGACTGAATTAAAAAATATGATCACTCAGCAATTTGCATGAAAAAGTAATCGCAGCTTATACACATTGTAAAAACTTAGTGCACTGTGTTATTTATATGTGAATTCAATAATGATTCCATGTTAAAATTTAAGATGTTTCACCCAACACTATTATTGAATAAGTAGATTTACAGGAACTCTTCGAGACTAAGAAGTCAAGTCGATCGGGCGACGTAACACCAACTTTATACGTGGCTGTAAAGCGACGACAGTGTTAGCGCTCGACTTAATCCTGGGGAAAGTAGATTTCAGCTAGACTTCTCTACAATGACAAGTTTTATGACGCACTTCATTAATATGATTATTACTGCAGTAAACCAGGATGTAACTAAGGTTATTTACGAGAATATATCTTTTTCGATTTTACATTAAAATTTAAAGTGAATTAAAATGATCGAGTCAATGACTTACAAATAAGCAGGTTGGCAACATGATGATAAGTGGTCAGCGCCACGAATCGTCAGCCACGGGATCTCCGACACTAGTCAATCACAGTTAATCACGTTAAAAATATCTGAGGGTTCATTTAAGAAAGCGGCATGGTATCCTACCAAAAAATCAAAAAATCGGAATGAAATCGAGTGCTACAGAATGTAGCTACCTTTAACAGGAAGTAACTAGAAGTACCGCCTCGCCCATTGTTTGGCAGGTGAACCATGGACCTCACATGCGATTAGTTAAGGAGCGATGGAAATCTGACACCTAAATAATGGTCTGATTAATATATTCACAAAAACACGAGGCCATCAGTCGTGAAGAACCGAATTGTAAAGTAAAAACGTAAATAAACTAAGTTAAGCTTTTTAAAAGGTTCGTTTGATAAAATATATTTTTTGAAATTATTTTCCATAAATGAAATTTCTTAATTACGAAAGCTTAAATTTGATGTTTATACAGATATAACTTTTTTGGTAACTAAAAATGTTTATACAAATATTTGAATAAGGTAAACTGAAAGGTTATATTTAAATTGATATTTAAAATTTTATGTGTGACTGATTCCGACATTGATATAGGTATTTTAAAAGTCGTATAGACGTCTACGTAAATCTAGTACGTCTAGTTACGTCTCAGTAAATAAAGCTTTACTTAGGAAATTTAGGAGACTAGACTTTAATTAAAGGCAAGATGACTTCACACGAGATAATATGACGGTTTTATTTCCATAGAAAAGACAATGTGAACTACGTGAGGATTAAAAGAATTCATCATTAAAATGCCTCAGCGACTGCAATTGTCTATTAAATAGGATTTAAGACGCAATACGTGCTGACTGAACGGGATGAACCATATTTCACCTGGTTTTTCTTGCAATGCTACTTCATTACAGTGTTATAAAAATTTCCGAGTTAACAGGAAATTGCACAGTTTCTAGTGTTCATTTACTAAGTCTATAATTTAATGTTTAATGTTGCTTTATTGAAAATAAGGAATTAATTTTAAACTGTCGCAAAGTAAACTAGTCAAAATAAATCTGTTCTACTATAAAAATCTGTAGGACCTGTCTCTGTCTGTGCATTTAATTTTATTATAATATTTTTTTTATAAATATATGTTTTATGACTCACTGACAAAAATTCTACCATTTTCAAAAATTTTGCCTGTTTATGTTCTTCTTCAATTCCAAAACGGCTTAACCGATCATGATGAGAATAAGTATATAAGAATAACATGTGATTGCGCAAATGATAAGCTACATAATTGTAGTTATCGTAAAAAAAAATTATTATTATTGAGTTTCTTTGGCAGCCATTTTCTTTTGTTTGTTTCCATGTGTGTGTGTGTGTAATGAAATACTATAATTTTATATAATTTGTAGGTTGTGTAATTTTGTTTTTAATTGATTGACATTTAAACATACATACATACATGTAAAGACTAAATTAAATGAATGTTTTATTAATAATTATTCTTTAGTTTTGTGTTAAATCATATAAATTGTGGAATTTTGTTAAAGGGATAAGAATTAATTAATAAATATTACAAATGACAAATTTTCCGACGGTGAACTATGTTAAAACAAAATTTTAAACTATTGAAATATCTGCGCAAAGGAAGTTGCGGCTGTTTGCTAGTGTAAATAAAATTCAAATCTTAGAGATAAAATCTGGAGTTTTACATAATATATGTACATACACACTTTACCAAGGCACCGTACTGCCTCGCTATAAATTTGGTAGAGGAGTGATATTCTCTCATTTATAGATGTACAAAACGAACTACTTAACTAATAATTAAATAATATGTGTTAGTTGTTTGAAATTTATTTTTTCACTCACATGGTCCAGATGTAAACACTCGATCGTCAAGCAATTATTTCCACTCGTTATCTTTACAAACAGTTAATAATTGCAAAGCCTTGTTGAGTCTACTTTGAGACGGGTCAGACGATTTAGTGGCTAAGTTTGAGAAATGGTATTACTTGCATTTATACTGTCTCTCTTCACTCGTCCTCACTGAGGATCGTGATTCTGGTACTGACACTCGGTTATTCTAATGTACTCGTATTGTTATAAATAATATAAATATTTAAAACACCAATCTTTTTCGAACTATAAATTCCTACAATCAAAAACATCAAAGACATGGGTTGGGTAATAACCTGCACGGGTCACTAATTCCCGTTGGAGCAATGTGATGGATTATAATGCATAGCCTCCTTAATCTTTAGGTACGTCCTTAGTCCGTTATGTGTTATGTAATAACTTATGTACTTTAAACAGTTATGTTTTTTTTTTTCTCAACAGGAGTACTGTCACAAGATCTACATGAAACTAAGATAGATATGTAGGTAAAATAAAATAGTGCTCTGAAGTTAATAATTGAACAGTGCTTTTAATATAATTATCATATATATGATAATAGTACGTACTCAATTATATAAAAACATTTTAGAAAATGTTTGCTGTGTCGGATTTAAATTGTAATCTTGCTATAAAATAATTGCCACTGCGTGATTTTTATTTTGGTGTTTGCAAATTTTATATAAATCGTAAATTTACAAAAACATTTTGAATGAATGCGGCAGTAACTATGTCGTAGTATACGACTATATAACACTAGCAGACCCAAGAGACATTGACCTGCCCAAACGTTGACTTGCCTATTAGGAGCGGGTTCAGTAAAAAAATATGCTGGATCACGATCGCAGCATTTCCTACTATTGGGTCCGGCTTCAGCTGCTGGATTTTCAGAGACGGAAGAATTTTATTTACAAAGTTATGTAGGACAAGATGATATAAGATAAATAATACGATATAAAGATGTCATTAGAGATACTTTTATTATAAACTAGCGACCAACCCCGACTTCACACGGGTAAGTCGGCTCGTCGAAGAAGGATTTAGTTAACGAAATATTTTATTGAACTGGACATAATTTTTTTTTATATATATTATACAAAAATACTACCAATATTTTCGAATTTTTTGGTTTATTTTGCAAAAAAAAATTATTTCAAACAGACAAACGAAATAGATACAAAATTGAGCCGTTCTAGAGTTATGATATTTCGCGGCAATTGTTTTTTGATATACCTTATTATAAAGTTTTATTACAGGAAATAATTATCAACAAGATGAGCCTACAATACGTCTAGATCTTTGCCACTTCCACACGGTGGCTCGACGACTAAGTTGATATGTACAATATTTCATGCTTACATAAAACAACTTGGCTAAAGCAGAAATAGAGTGTGCTGCGCGTTGATAAAGAACTCGTTAGAATCGTTTTTTAACAGTTCGTATCACAAAGTCATAGAAAATTTCGTAGGAATTTAGCATGTTTTTTCATAGCTTCACGGTTGTATTTCTTTGTATCATCGTAACGCCAATACAAATGTGTCCGTATGCGACAAAATTATTTTATAGATATGTTCCACGCAATCTATGATAGAAACGATAGTTTAAAATAAATTTACATGGATCCGGTTGTTATCAATCGGTATAGCACTGAGACTGACGCTGCGCAAATCAATTTCGTGTAGCACCCGACTTGGGTGCCGTGTTGTTATTCTCTTGCTGCCGAAGCGTAAAATTGCTATTTGTTTATATTTCGACCAGTTGTAGCACGTCGCCTGCTTCTATGAGAATTTTAAAATAGAGCTTTTTTTGTTTGGATTGGTTTAAAATATTATAACAATAACCCCGGGAATAAACTGAAATTTGTTTATTTTGATTCCGCCTTATTCTTACAAGTAGAGGTTACAAGTAGAGGTTGTTGGTCATGGCCTACTACATACACCTACAAACAGTGAACTGCATTCAGGGTTGCGCACGCCCTATTCTTTTCAGTAAATATGACAAATTACTCTTGCACTGACTTGCGTACATTGTTTTGAGGTTATTGGTGCAATGTATTAACTCTATATGTAGGTATATATACATTTTTTTTCTGTTCAGTTTTCATTTCTTCTGTGTTTAGTTCCTTTCATTTTATAATTCAATTTTAATGCATTGTCATGTAAAAAAAAATAATTCGTCTATGCAAGAAAAAACTGTATAGTAAACAAAATCCATATAGTCTTGGACATAGATACATGTTGTGTACACAACTATATAGTCATAGTTGTTGTTTGTTTAAGACATTTAAATTCAGAACAGCAACCTACGGGAAAGAGTTTTAGCATTTGTCCGGTGCAGCTAAACTCACACACAGAATTGTAAATTTATTCGTCGGTATCTTAACGCCGGGGTCAGTAGTCGAGTTCAGTGCATTTCTGAACTCAAATACCATTTCTCACAGACCTATATTGGAAGATATATTGCAGTGCATTTACTAATGAACTTGTGATTTTTGTTTCTCTGTATTTAATATTATTAACTTAAAGCTCATCCCGAAGTAAATATTATATATGTATGTAGGTATTAAAGCCATACTAATATTTAAATAATATTAAACAAACTGGATATCACCATGAATCTAGCTAATTAATTAATACGTACACATATTACGAGTATATAGCCAATATCCATCGGGAATGTTCCTTTCAAGTGGTAAAATAAGTTTTGAGATATGTGCTGTGCTTCCATTGGTTATCTTCTATACACACACAACTCACAAAATTCTCACTCTCTCTTTATAGTACTCACTAGCTGACCCGGCAAACGGTTTTGCCATATAAATTATTAATTATATATATCGCTAAAATAATATCAATCCCTTAACGCAATAGAATGTACAATTTTTTTTTTTATCCCATCTTTAGCTTATCTTATCTTAGCTGGATGGTGTGCCTACTCGAGAGCACGCGACGTATAATTGTCCGGGGGAGTCCCCAAGTGTTTATAGCTACGTCCTCGTTCGTCTCCCCTGGACCCTGTCCTGACCCCGGTAACGCAGGTGGCAGGCAGGTGACCAAACGCTATAAGCTAAACTTGGG